>KK114921.1:0-22354 GCA_000611955.2 Stegodyphus mimosarum | reverse complement strand
TTCAAATTTCCCTACATAATAATCAAGTTTCATATGCATTTAGTTAATGACATGTATATAGCGTAAATAGTTTTCATTATTTTATTTTATTACTGCTCTGTATTTTATATTAATTGTATTTACTATCCATTGTATTATATTGCTATGCATTTATGTTCAACACACATCAGGAGTTACATATGTTAAATATGTTAAAATGTCTTAGTAAGCAATACATTTATTCGATCAGCCTTGTCCTTGCTTTACTGGTTTATACTGGTTCGTGTTCCTGACTTTGGCTTTCTCGCCTAGTGACGCATGGTCGCCCTCCTTTTTTCTCACCTCAATCCTCGTTATCACCTGTTATGATCTTTTACCGTTAGGCGCCTCTAAGCAAACATTCTCAGGAGCCGATAACGTCGCATATACTAGCGGCACTTCGGCGATCTGCAGAGAAGGCCGTTGAGCCAGGGCTCTGTTCCGGGGCGTATGACTCCCCATTTTTGATGCGCCTGATTTTGGATTTTGGTTTTTGCGAAACAATGGAAAGGCTCATGGATTACTACCATGCGCAAATCACTGAGCTCGAGTATATCAGAGACAGCAAAGGAACACTCGCGAAAGTAGAAAGAAAATTTCACAACTTTCTAGTTAGTTCTCTGGAGATAGTTTTAGCGATGCAAAACAAAAACGATACAAAGAGAGGGAAAAACAAATCAAGCAACACCTGTTCCTCACACCAGCCAAGATACTGAAAATTATAAACGCCAGAGAAGCCCGATCAATTTACATTCTGACACCCCTGTCAGTGCAGATGAAGAAATTACCTTAGATAAGGATTTCAGTTCAGATGAGGATATCCCTAAGCGCAAACGTGGCGATCAGACTATAAGAACAAAAACTCATAGACAAGCTGCTAAAAATGTAAAACTTAGCGCACAAACACAGCTTATCTCCCAAAAACATCATGACTAAGTCAACCCGAAATATTGAGGAGGAGAAAACTACCAGCACTACACAGATCGAAAACACTCGTACGGAAAATGTAAAATGGACGATAATCAATCTGATGAAGTACAAGCAGGTAAAAATATAATGATAATTATCAGGCTGTCAATAGCGACACAAACAAACTTGCCAGGCTACCGCCAATTATCTTGAAGGAAACTAAATTTAAATGGACATACATTAAGAACCAGTTTCATCAACATAAGTTCGATTTTACAGGACTAAACATCCGTACTGGGATAAAACGATAACACAGACAGTTACAGGGGCATAGTAAAACTGTTAAATGAGCTTAACGTTGAACGTCATTCCTATATCCTCCCCGAGGATAAAAATCTCAAAGTTGTAATTAAAGGTTTGCTATTAAGCACTGAAACTGAAGAAATACGAAATGATCTTGAAAGTCTTGAATATAAAATAATAGATATAAAGCAAATGAGTAGAAGGAGAGAAGGTGAAGTGATCAAGCTTCCCCTCTATTTAATTACGCTCCCAAAAACAGAAGCCGCAAAGGCCATATATCACGAAAAATACTTGCGTGATTCAAAAGTCCATATAGTTGAATATAAATGCAGGCAGGGACCAATCCAATGTTTCCGCTGTCAGGGATTTAATCATACCCAGGCAGAGCTGCAACTACCACAGACAGGGGCCTGACAGGGGAAACATGGACAAACCACCAGTGTTAGCGAACCGCGAACAATCTCACACCTGAAGTTTTAAGGGGTGTGAGAAATTCCCCAAAAAGAAAGCCGAAATACAACAAACTTACCCAAGCAGAATTATGGAAGGTAAGTCTTATTCACAAGCCTTATTTACTGGTTTATACTCAGATACCATAAGCGTAGCCCGCAAAATTTTTAGCGATTTAGCAGAGTTAGTCTGTAATAAAAAGCGCAAGTTTCCTGAAATTCACCCAACATATTAAAGAAATAAATAAAAACAGCCAAGAAACTCCCTAGGCCGAAAATTCAAATAATGGGCGAACACAACCTAAATAGAGCCCCTATTTAAATCATGACCTGGAACGCACACAGCGTAATTAACAAAACTTATGAACTTCAAAATTTTTTAATAACTTACGACGTCGACATCGCTCTGATTACAGAAACCCATGCCTGTCCGAAAAACAATTTGAAAACCCAAACTATAACTGTTTCAGGTGTTATCGTTTGAGTCAGAGGCGGAGAGGTTGCATATTTCACAAAAAGGTCCCTACAAGCTTGCCTTATCAGCGAGAACAGACATAATGGCTGCGAAGTTATCACGATCTCTGTCTTGCTCCCTTTCTACGGTATTGTATATTTTAGCGCTATTTACAATACTCCTAAAAACCCACTTGATGAAAATCTACTCATCGATTTACTCTCTCCTTTCATTCATTCATGACCGATATTGCCGGTCTGCCGCTAATTTGTGCGACGTCGCCGGCTCGTTGATTCGTATGCCTAGAAGGCACATGACATTAAGTTTCCAGATGAGTAGCTAAGGATCAGGTGAAGGGAGAAGGAGAGTGCAGCCTTGCGCCGCAGAAAAGAGAATACCAGGAGAGGCAGTAATGGCGCAAATCAAAAGTATAAATTAGCGAACAGTGCTATACAAAATTACTGGAAAAATCCATTACATCTAATACTTATTAATATACAGAACTGTAACACAAATATATGTACAAATGATTAAGCAGAAACGTAAATACTACACACACATTTTTTTGAAGTTTTTTAAGCGTTTTAAAGATTTAGACAAGTAAAGAGATTAAGAAGGGTAGGTAGGATCGCTTTAGGTCGGAAAGTTTGAGTCGCGGGTGAAGTGGGCCGAGGCCTGGAATTTTTATCCTCTGATAAAATTTCATAGCTGAAAGTATGAAAATTTCGTAAAAAGGGGCAGCTCTCTGCCTTCTCGAAGAATCTTTGGTTTTGCTTGTTGAGGAAGTCTTCTACTTGTTTAATTTTCAAGTCATTATGCAGGATACGGTTTGACACATAATAATATGCTTGCGTAATCTGTCGTAAATATTTATTTTGGACTATTTGAAGTTTCTGGGTGTCTTTGCGACGAGCCCCTGCCCATGCAGGCGACGCATACGTGAATATGGGTCGGATTATAGCATTATAAATATGCGTTTTCTTACTGAGGTCCAGGTTGGAGTATTTACCGATGAGCGGCATTAGATTTTTAATTGTGGTAGTTGCCTTACCTCTGGCTTTATTTATATGATCCTTCCAAGTGAACGTGCTATTTATCGTAAGGCCTAAGTTATTTGCTTTCTGCACAACTGGTATATCCTCATTAAATAATTTGAGATTGGCTGTGCTAGGGATTCTTTTTCTCTTATGCTGAATAATCAAAAGCTGCGATTTTTGAGCATTAATCGAAATACGCCACTTAGCGCACCAAAATTCTAATTGAGTCATGACTGTGTGAAGTTTGGTAACTGCATTTTCTACTCTGAGTGATTTAGTAGGTAGCCAGAGCCGTATCATCAGCATAACATCCAACGAAACTCTGTGCATCTTTAAATACATGTGGGAAATCTGAAACATAAAAAATATAGAGTATCGGGCCGAGGATGGAGCCTTCAGCTACACCGGCCCTCAGTCGTTTATATGTGGAGTAATCGTTCCCAATGTTAACGAAAAACTGCGATTTGTAATAAATGAATTAATGAGAAGTATCAGATCTCTCTCGAAATCAAGATTTACAAGCTTGAAGATAAGTCCCTCATGCCAGACGTGGTCGAAGGCCTTCGCCACGTCTAACATGAGTAGGGCGACTTTTTGATGGTTGTGAAGTGCGGCGCCTATGTATTCGTTCAGCCTTAGAAGTTATTTCGTGGTGGAAAGCGTCTTACGAAATCCGAACTGTTCTGGCGGGAGCTTGATTAGATAGCGTAGAATAATCCGTTCTGCATAGAATGATCCGTTCATAAATTTTCCCGAGGCCCGGTAATAAGCTTATGGGTTGGAATCCATCCGGCTCTGTGATATCCTTGCCGGGTTTTGGCAGAAGTATAACTTTGGTTATTTTCCATTTCTTGGGGAAGTAATTCTGAGTAATGCACGCATTTATGATACTTGTATACTTGGTGATAATACTGTCAGGCATCTTCTTTATCTGGATGTTGGTGATTAAATCATAGCCTGGGGCTTTTCTATTTTTTTAGTTTTTTAATGATTTCTTTCACTTCGCTTGGATTTGCTGGCTTATCATTAACTTTGGCTTATTTCTCGGGCTGTGAGCTTCAATATAATCCTTTAATTTATATCGTGAGCAAAATCTAAATCACAAGGTTCCATATTTGGCAAAAACTGCTTTTCCAAAAATTCTACCATAATATCTGCTTTGTCTTTA
Source organism: Stegodyphus mimosarum (assembly GCA_000611955.2). Lineage (NCBI taxonomy): Eukaryota > Metazoa > Arthropoda > Arachnida > Araneae > Eresidae > Stegodyphus > Stegodyphus mimosarum. The sequence continues at coordinate 18,016 of KK114921.1, read as the reverse complement.
TTTGTCAGAGCAATACTGTTTTCTCCGTAGATGGGTTGGTTAGAGACAGGTTTAGACTTCGGACTTCTGGCGAACGACCAGAAAGCATTACTTGGCTCATTAAAACTGGAAACGTTTTCATTTCATAATTCTTTCCTGTATTTAAAAATTTCTTCTTTGATTACCTTATTTAATTTGTTAATTTCGCGTCTTATTCCAGGACCCAAGAAATCCTCCATCTCTTCCTGAGTCTATTCCGCTCTTTAATCTTGCTTTTAATGTACCGTGGAAGCCTTTCGCCATTTTGTTCGACAGGTAATGTCTTTGTGGCGTGAGTAGAGGCCTCTAATAATCCGTTTGTCAGTGAATCTACAACGAGGTCGATGTCATTGCAATTACGGAGTCTATTAATTTCTGAAGGGTGCAGAAGAAGATACTCATTGTATTTAGCCCAGTCAGTGTTAACTCAAAATTTGATCTCATTTGTTTTATTAATGCCAAGCGTTGAAATTATTGGTACGTGATCAGAGGTGAGGTCCGTTTTAACTTCAAGATACATCGGAATTGTTCTGGTGGCAAGAATGACATCCAAAATATCTCCTCTTCTGGCATTTGTAGGTAAGTAGGTATAGTCGATCGGGGCAAAAAATAAATTGGGTTATTATTAATGAAGTCCAGTAGTTGCTCACCGTTTTTATTCGTTTTACGGCTTTTACGGCAGCCCCATTCGGTATTTTTTGAATTTAAGTCTCCACCAAGGAGAGACTGTTTATCTGCTGAAAGAAGATCCGCTAGTAAAATTTCATCTAGTGGCTTTTTGGGGGCGTTATAAATTGAACCGTACCGTAGTGCGGGAGTAGCACTGAAATTGTAATTATTTCACAGCCATTTCCTCTGTGCTCATTAATGTGATAGGCTTGAAGAGACCTTTTAGTGAAGACTGCAACCTCCCCCACCTTTATGACTCAAACGATCACACCTAAAACAGTTATAGTTAGCAATTTTTAAGTTATTACTCGGGCAGGCATGGGTTTCTGATATTAGGGCAATATCTATATCATATGTTATGAGGAAATTCTGAAGTTCATATATTTGATTTATTACACTATGTGCATTCCATATCATGATTTGTATGGGGGCTCTGTTAATGTTGTGTAGACCCATTATTTGTGGTGTTATTGGTGGTATTTTCTGGATTAGTTGTAGTGATGTCTTTAATATGCTGAGTGAATTGTAGGAAGCCTGCGCTTCTAATAACTGAAACTAGTTCGGCCAAATCTTTGAAAACTTTTCTCGCGTCAGTGATCGTGTCTGAATAAATTCCTGTGGACAAGGCCTGCGAGTATGGTTTTCCTCCCACGACTCTATTAGAATAAATTTGCTGTTTGTCAGATTTATTTTGAGGGAATTTTTCGCACCCTTTAAAGCTTAATGTATGGGATAACCCGCAATTTGCGCACACTGGGGGTTTCTCCTTGTTTCCCCTGTCAGGTCACTCTTTTATATAGTGCGGTTCGCCACAACGTACACATCTTGGTTGGTAATTGCATCCCGCTTGGGTATGATTAAAACCCTGACAGCGGAAACATTGGATAGGCCCCTGTCTGCCTTTATATTCTACAATGTTAACTCTTAAGTCGCAGAGATACTTTTCATGATAGATTGCTTTAGAGGCTTCTGTTTTTGGCAGGGTTATCAAGAATAAGGGAAGTTTAGTAACCTTTCCCTCTCTTCTTCTGCTCATCTGTTTGATATCTAATATTTTGCAGTCTAGACTTTCTAAGTCACTGCGAATTTCATCGATTTCCGTGCTTAAAGGCAGGCCCTTAATTACAACTTTGAGATTCTTGTCCTCTGGAAGTATGTAAGAATGATGGTCAACGTTTAATTGGTTTAATAATCTAACTATACCTCTGTAGCTGTTTGTGTCATTTGCAATAATCTTTATCTCGGTCCTGATGTTTATGCCCATAAAGCTAAATTTGTGCTGATGGAAGAGTTAGTTGTTTGATATATTTCCAATTGAATTTAGTTTCTTTTAATATGATGGGTGTAATCTGATGGGTTTATTTGTATCATTATTTATTGCCTGATACGTGTCATTTTTTGTAGTTTCCTGTTCTTTATCTGGCTAATTTATTTCCAAATCGGCATTTTCTGGCGGGGTGTTTTCATCCTGCGTGTTTCTGGTAGTTTCGTTTTCTTCATTCTGCTTAGGTGTATTTATCGTGATTTTAGGTGAAATCAGTTCAGTCTGTGAACTTAAGTTTTACTTTTTTAGTGGCTTACTTGTGATTTTTTGTGCGCGGGGTTTGGTTACCTGGTCTACGTTTAAGAATTTCCTCATCGGAGCTGAGATCTTTATGAACCGCGAATTCCTCGTCAGCGCAAGCAGTGGTGTCTGAGTGTAAAGTAATTGGGCTCCTAGCCCGTTTATCATTATCAACTTCGTAACTAGTACTGGCACTAGGCACCTCGTTAATTTTGTTATCATTCCTACAAATTACAAGTAGTCATGCCTCAATTGGAGCACTGGTGCACCATGTGGTGCATTTCAATCAATGCACAGAAATCCCAGTTACTCATTATACAAAAGAATAGGAAAAGAATTCCACTCATTGCAACTCTCAAATTGTTTAATGAAGATATCCCAATTGTACAGATGGCAAAATATCTTGGTGTGACATACAATAGAAAATTCACATGGACTGACCATATAGATAAAATAAGAGGAAAAGCAATCGCTACGATTAAGAATTTAATGCCATTAATAGGTAAGTAGTCTAATCTTGACTTCAACAGAAAAAGACATCTTTATACCGCCATCATCAGACTAGTACTTATATATGCATCGCCCGCCTGCGCAGCGGCCAAAGAAAGAGATATAAAAAAAGCTACAAATTGTACAGAATAAGTATTTAAGACTAATAACGCAAGCACACTATTATGTCTCTAATCGTACACTCCACCACGACCTTAAGTTGGAATAGATTGACACCTTTATCAATAGAATGAATCGTAATTTCTTCACGAAGGTAATGAACTGTTCAGCATTAAGTGGATTCCATACCTTCAATTATATTGTGTTACAGGAAGAATGAATATCAGACCTTACGCGGCTCACCTCACCCGCGGCTCAAACTTTCCGACCTGAAACATTTATGCACCCCTACCCACTCCTATGTATATAATTTGTATATAGGTGTATATAGTTCTTTTTTTTACTTGCTAAATAATAATAATAAAAAACAAAAAAAAAAACTATTAGTTTATCGCTGTCTCATCCTTGTATGCAATGTTTCACTGTATTGTTACTCTCACGATTTAGATTTATGTCTCACCTACCTCTCAGAGTTTTCCATTTTTGTATTTCGGACCTCATTTCTCCCCGCTGATTGCTGCGGAGCCATTCCTGGGTTTCTTAGTTCACTGTGCGGCGCATAGCCGCCCTCCTCTACCGTTACTTCCGCCACCCTTCTACCACACCAGATTTTCCACGTCATGTGCCTTAACGGCAGAAGTATCATTGAGCCGGCGAAGTCGCGCACATTAGCGACAGTCCGGCAATACTGGACATGATTGATTGATTGATTAACAGATGGACGTAGACGGAAAATTCGAGTCCCTTGTGTCGTAAGCTGCGCACGGTCTGATATCGCTATCTTCGTCCACTATTTTGTAGTGAATCTTGAAGTCCTGTAAGCTGGTGTGCAATAAGTTTTCGTTCATTCTGTGAAGGAATTTCTCTACTTATTCAATTCTTAAATCCCAATGCAGGGTTTCGTTTGAAACATAAAAATGCGCATTTGTAATAGTGCGTAAAAATCTATTTTGCATTACTCGTAATTTTAATACATCTCACCTAGAATAAGCTGCCCATGGAGGCAAGGCATATGAAGAAATGGGCCTAACAATAGCGATGTAAATGTGTTTTTTCTTCTACAGGTGGAGACTTGAAAAACTTCCTAACAGAGGGTAAGACTGTCAGTTACTCCTATAGCCTTTTTCGTAACGCATTTAATGTTGTCTGCCCACGTTAGTTTGTTATTAATCGCAGTTCCCAGGTACATGGCGTTTTCAAAAATTGAAATTTTAATATTGAAAAGTTACAATTTCATATTTAGAGGCGTACTGGAGAACTTTCCTCTGACGATTAAGAGTTGCCATTTTTGAGTGTTGAGCTATCCGCTATTTAACGCACCAGTTTTCAACGTGTGGCAGGTCTTGTAGCTTCTGAATAACAATTTCTGCTCTCATAGACATTGTTGTTAGCGCGGTATCATTCGTGTAACACCCTAGGAAGGAGTTATTGTTTATTTGCACTCTGTGAAAGTCAGCTACGTAATGCAAGTAAAGTATCGGGCCCAAACTCGGTTTAACCCATTTAATCTTCTGTAATAAGAAACATCCAGAGAAACAAAGAAATTTCTGCCTTTGATGAACGAGTACATTAGTTGAGTGACTTCCCTGCTGAAGTTGAGAGAAATTAACTTGTACATAAGCCCCTCATGCCAGACGCGGTCGAAAGCTTTCGCCACGACCAACATGAGTACTGCAACACATTGTTTATTACGAATTGCATCAACGATAAGTTCGATCAACCTAACGAGTTGTTTCGTGGTGGATAAGCCTCTTCTGCATCCAACTTGCTCAGGTGGAACTTTGTCAAAATATGGTTGCATTCTATTTAGAATAATCCTTTCATAAATCTTTCTTAAGCCAGGGAGAAGGCTAATAAACCTGTGTCCTTCTGGTTTTGTGGTACTTGTTCCCGACTTAGCAGTAAAATTACTTTAGCCTGATTGCAGCTCGTTGAAAAATAAGAATTCTCTAAACAAGCATTTAGTATCCTGTTGTATCTGCTAATAATATTTGCCCGCAGTTTTTTTTTTCTTGCGATGTTTGTAATCTCATCGTACCTGCGGGCTTTTTTAATCTTGAGTCGCTTGACAATATTCATGACTTCCTTCGATGAGGTAAATTCAGTGAGATTTCGAGCCGTAAGTGCATTTATCTAGTTTTTAATGGAATATCTTACATCATATAAAAGGTTAAAGTCTCAGTGACGGCCATTCGGTGTAAACTGTTTATCTAGGTGTTCTGCAAGAGCATTGACTTTATCTTTATTAGTAATGTTGTGTTCAGTACAAATTGGTTTTTAACAGTTGACGTTTGTTTTAGCCGGCGGTTAGTTTTAGATTTTATTTTAGTTGGTTATAGTTCGTTTTAGTTTTTATGTTAGTTAGTTTCAGTGTTTATTTTATAACTGAGAATTTTTCCTTCTCAAGTATCTTTTCTGCGCTGAGTGATGCTATTTTCGATGTCCTTATTTAATTCGTTTAAAGTCTTTTTGCTTCGAAGTGCAAGATTCCATCTTTTTCTAATTTTATTTCCTTCCCTGATTTTGTCGCTGATGTATCTAGGAAGCCTTCCTGCATACTGTTCTGCTGGAACTTTTCGAGGTGTTCTTATATAAGAGTCGTTTATATTGTGCATGAGTAAACTGATAGCAGAATCAATGTCACGTGTAAACATGTAGCGATTTGAAGTGCTCTGAGTGAGTAGACAATAAAATTGATTCCAGGTCGTAATTTTCTTAAATTCAGGTTCCACATTTTATGCCGTGACAGGAGTTGCAATTACAGGTACATGGTCTGATGTCATTTCTTGTTTCACTTCCATGCACATGGGAACAGAGATGGTAGAAATAACAACATCTAAGATATCTGCCTTTCGTGAATTGTTTGGCAAATAGGAGTAATCGGAAGGAACGTAGAAATAAAATGGGTGGTTCATTATAAAATCACGTGGTTTCTTCCCGTTTCTATTTGTTCATCTGCTGTTCCATTCACAGTTCATAGCGTTTAGGTCGCCTGCCGAAATAATGGGCTTCTCAGGTGGAAGAATTTATAAAGTTCTCACGATGAATTAATTCGAATAATGGAAATGATTCTTATCTAGGAGATACGAAATTTAGTTGCATTACATCCAGTTTCGTATATAACCGGAAAAAAAAAACAGAATTTGAAGGTAGGCTTTCTTCCTTCCTACAAGATATTCTAAATACAATTTTACTACAATTCCGTATAAAATGTAAAGGAAGCATCGAGATTTCCTAATCGATTATAAAGTGCAAATTATACTAGCTATTTCCCATCGAGGGTGAAAGGACAGCCTGTGCCGTCCGATAAACCAGCGACCTAACTCCTCACTTTGAGGATAGTTATTGTCCGATGACAATTGCGTTAGTCACAAAACTATACATTTTTATACTAAACTTGAATTGTTTGTAAACTCCCTTTTATCTTCCCTCAACAGGGCAATGTTGGGGCAAAAACGTTTAGCGAGTTTCGCGTAATTTACTTGCTCTCTAGAATTCTGCAGTAATACTGACATCTGAAGGAATAGAAAACGCAAGCATTACAGTGAAAACGTTATCAAAAGAAAAAAGAAAGAAAGAAAGCTACTATCATAAAAAGGCGAAAAAAAAATGAGCAGCGATATGGCTTAAAGGATTAAAGATTTGGTGCAATACAAAGGCGAAATATCGATATATATATATTTAAACTAAATGAGAATATCTAAACTTAAATGAAAAAAAAAAGATTTTGTACCACAAAAATGCAAGGGAGTTTAATTAATATATATGTATCAACTAAAACTGTTACTCGATTTCCATACAAAAGTTATTGCGAATTGCCTATTTGTGGATGGAACAAACGGCCAAAAATTATTTTCGTGTATAAATTAAAACTGTTAATCAAGACATGTGATTCTAAACTATATTCAGTTTGAAAAACAAAATAAACTGTTTAGAATATCTACTCATGTTAGGAGTACCTAGTAAACATTTGCTACCAAAGCCTCTTTTTAATACAAGCCAATGTTTGCGAAAACTAATGTTCCATCATCTGAGTATGAAACAGCAACTTCGTGGGTTCACCCAGTTTAGGAATAAAAGTCAGCAAAAAATAGAAAAAGTTCCTTTATATACGCCAGTATCTTATCTGAAAATTAACAAAGGCGAGCTCCCAAAGAAAAGTTACACTTCCTTTTTCTTTTAAACTTTATATTTACAATCTCTTGATGGTTAAAGAAGCTAAGGGACATTTATGATCAAGGGAATTATAATACAAGGCCACCTAGATTCTGAAAAGTATTCATTATGTCCTGAATCCTCGCGTCAATATTGCACACGTCTATCTGTCCACAAAATTGTGCTCTTTGTTCAGCTTTTTCCTTATCAGAAACGACTGGTTTCATGTATTGTCACAGGATTATATAATTTCTTTGCTACCTCAACTTTCCTCCAACCCGTATTCTCAGCACATTCTTTTAAGATTTGAGTTCTAGCTTTTAACGGAAGTGCCTGTGGGTTTCAAGACATTTTATATCAGTTATGTCTGCTCCACTTAGTTTACTCAATACAGCGTCCTGTTCAGAAGATAGAAACTGTATCTACCTTTCAAGTACCCTTTCTATTCATGAGCTGGTTTTCAACTTCTGTATACCAGATTGTGATGTTTCATGCTTTTCCCCATTTCTGGCAAAAAATACTTGAAAGGGGGAACTGAAAAAAGCAAAACCAGTGCAGTAAGTCAAACAAAAACGGCTAAAAGTCAGACAAAACCGAAGTTGTGCCACATATAAAAGAAATATTTTATTATTAAAAAAAATAGGAGTGCCTCGAGACCAAGATGAAACGACGTCTAAAAGACATATAAACGAGAAATGCATAAACAGAATGTTTTGTAATAAATGTATAAGCAGAAAGAATTATAGAGTGTATAAAGAGAATATATATTATAAAGTAAAAATAATTATAATAAATATATATAAGAAACTGTAAATAAGTATAATAAATGTATATAAATAATTATCAATAATTATAATAAATGTATATAAATAATTATCAATAATTATAATAAATGTATAAACAGAAATGCTCCACTGTATAAGTACTGTAGTATAAATTATCGTTTTGATCATTGCTTTATTGAGCTTCATGCATAATAATACATTTAACTCATAAGCAACACACTGCTTATCACGTAAAGTGTACATCGCTTGTACAGTCTGAAATCGCAGCATCCAAATAATAATATTCAGAACTTCACTCAATTCTGTATATATTTTTTAAACCTTACATTAGCTAGTATTGGGGGAAAAAAAGTATTCTTGCATGAACTTCTGCAAAATTGTGACCAAAAATAGGCTGGCAAATAAGTTGCTAAGCATAGTCTCCATAAATGAATGAAACTCGTACATGAATTAAAGAATGAAAATAAGATTCCGCGTGTACCTACTTATTTTTTACTTCATATTTCCCTTCCGAGCATCAGTTGTCTAAGCTTAGCTCATCGAAATAAAACAAAACACACAAAGCTATCTGTCTAAGAGGAAGAATGTCTTCGTAGAAGACTTTTTAAGGAAATTAGTTTGTATTCTCGCTACAGATGGGAAACACCATGAAAATCAGACATGGAAAAAGATAACTCGTTCGCCTGATATGGAACACCAGAACTATTACGTTTTTGTGAAATTGTTTTAAGTTAGCTGTAAGAAATATACCAGATATACGGTTGCTGGTTCACCCGAGCGGAAAAGGCTTCCAGTGCTTCCGTAAGCGGAAGAATAGAATTCACGAATCCACAACAATAGAATTCATGAAGAACTGGGTATGGAGTAACTACGCTCACATTATTATAAACTTGCTAAAAGCTTTCGTGAAAGACGAAAAAATATTAACAACCCGGCCATTAAGATTTGCAATTATGACTACAATGACCTAACAAATATGGACAGGCCCATGGCCCAACTGAATGTATATATTACGTAATATTCAATTTATGCCTTTACTTATTTACCCAACCTTCTCTTATTGTATCTGCTATGCATTTTTTTATTCCCTTACGTTCATAGTATTTATATCTTGCTTATCGGATTCAAATTACCAGTGTTCGCCTAACCTTGCCTTTATCCACACGCTCACCAGCTGGACGACTTCTGGCGTGCATTCATTTGACATCGCTTAATACTTTAATTAGCATCCTCTAACTTCTGGCATAATATGCATTCTAAATGATTATTCACTTTAAAATTTTATTATAAAAAAAATATCTTAGCTATCTTTTAGGTTATTTCATCATACTATTCGCAATTCTTAAACTGTTCCACAAGGGGTAGAGCCTCGTTGCTCAGGTCCCTGTTGTACCAAACACCATTCCACGAATGACCAACACTACGGCTTCAGTTTTAGGCAGGGAAAGAATTAGTTACACCATACAATTAAGAAAAAAATGATGAGTTTGTCGTGATGGATGATTGCAGATCCTTTCTTCCGTTACTTAGCGTCACACATCAAATAAACGTGTATTTTTTAAATGTTTTTATTCACAGTAATTGAACACAGCAGCTATATCTTTCATATATCTCACAAATCTGGTTTTTTTTGGGGGGGCAGGGGGAATCATTCAGCGCGTTCTGAGTGATCCCTTTTGCCCTTTTTTTTTATATTTCCCATTTGCCTTCAATTTTCTCATTTTCTGCATTCCATAGGGGGCGCCAGTGTCTTACAGAGTTCTAAACAGTTTTTTCTTTAACTTGAAACTGTGATTCAACGAACACATCTTTTAAAGGCTTTCCGAACTATTTTGGTATATTAATATTATCCTCACAACAGGTTGTATTAGTTCATTTCTGTTCTAGAAAACAGGTTTAATATTCTTCACAGAGAAAATTTTTTTGGCTTCATACTAGTAATAAATGCATTATTTTTCTTTTTCTACTTCATGTCAGAATATTATGAGTGCGAAACAGAATTTTTTGAACTGCAATTTTATAAAAGACAATAAATAAATAAATTGTCATGCAGATTTAATTATTAATTAATTTAATATATTAATACTAATTCTTTTCATAACCTCAGAACAATTAAAAACTAAATTAGATATTTTCACACGCTGTTGGTAATTATATTAAAGAAAATTTTTTGCTAGTCTGATCTTATCGACAAACTTTAAAGAAAAGCGAAAAAGAAAAGTAATTTACTATCAATTTTGAAGTCGTGCCGTAAATGTTTCCGTTTACAAAAGCTGGTTTTAAACTATCAACAAAAATTTTCAGAATTTCCTTAATTTTTTTGCACTTGCTTTAAATCTAAAATACCATATTATCAGAATAATGAATTCATTTTATTTCACTTCAAATTAGGCAGTTTTTTAAGGGCTTAATATTACTTCCTTTAACAATCTGGAATTACAATTTACTTTCTATGCAAAATTTAAGTTAAAAAATATATATGTAAGATTAAAAAAATATGTAAACCAGCTTTATAGCTTAATTTAATCATAGCCTGTTAATTACTAACTCTTAATCTGGGTATTTTCTCTTTTTAAGAATATTTCTAGACTGCGCCATTTCTAGATAAATTTATGCCAGAGCTTGCGTAATGTTGAACGTAGCTTATTCGAAACTTAATCTCTTGAAAACTTTTCTAACCTAAACCAAAACCTTTCTCTTAAATCTTTGATACGCGCGATATTATTTTTATAATGCTTTAACTAAAAAACTTTGGAAATTAAATATTATGATCCTCGAGAAAAGAATATATAAAATAAATAATCTACTCTCGTCCATTGATCTGTGGGTGGTGGTCGCATTCTGAAACGTCTAGGACGTCTAGGACTTTAAAACTTACTGAGCTTGTAGGGGAAAAAACTTTCCGTGTGCATTTCCAATAGATGACGAAACTTCCGAATTTTAAAAAGAAATTGCATTATATGTAAATTTTCTACATTATTTCACAAAGTAAATCGCTAGAAAAATGAAAAAATAAACATTTATGTAATTTTTCTATAGCAGTGGTAACATAAGAAAATGCTACACAATAAGGAACCTCGGTTAAATACATCAATAACTCGCAAAATAAGAAAGTTTTTTATTTTTTTAAATGAAATTTTTTTTCTTTTTTTCAATATCAAAGAACAAAGTTATTTTTCGTGAAACTGGAAACTGTTCAAAGCATGTTTTGTGTCTTTGATACATGCCTAGATCAACATTGCACGCTTCGCACAGGTATCTTGTTCTATGGGGTTTCCCCCTTGTGCTACAAAATGTACACTTCCGGGATTTGCATTTTACTGACAATATATCCTGCGTTCTTTAGTCTTTTTTTCCTCCGGTATATGAAGTTTGTGGAGTTTTTTGTTAATGTATGTGTAGGGGTGGGTCTTTTTCGCTTTGGTACAGATCCTTCGTTTCCCATTAGTTCGTTCCCCATTTCCCCATACTGCTGATTATCTGGATTCTGAATGATTTACGTATTTTTAAACTAGGACACTTTCTGGAAGATTTCGATATGTTATGAAGGCGTTTATAATGATGATCTGGTAAATTTATATCATCATTTTCTGACTGATCATCACTTTCACCTTCTACATTTCTATAAAGAGGTGGGAAGGGGAATAATTCCATTTCTATCACTTTCATCCAGAAAGACCAGTGATTCTGGATTTGAAGGTATTTGATGAAGTAAAGTGCATCAGCTGTTTCCAGCCCTTTGCGAAGCATTATAAATCTCAGCAGTACAAAAAAAAAACATTTATAAAATATTTTAAATCTAAATAAAACTGTTACGCGATTTCTCTTTTTAATAATGGAAAAATAATTTTATACATTATATTTAAACCACACGAAATAATTTTTAAATCAGAATACTAGCATAGGAAGCAAGCATGTTGAGCCCAGACAAAAGTCTTTGGAAATGAAAGACGTTTTCACTGGGCAGGTGCTTGTATTGTTTAGTAACAAAATAACTGTGGTTTCAGAGATCCTTATCTATATCTGGGTAAAAAGAAATACTTCTATTTAAAAGCAGCCAACACCATTGTGAAGAGCAGTGGCTTCAGGTCGCGACCATTGAGCCCCTAGAGCATTGATCAGGAAAAGCAAGCATGTTGAGGTCAAAGAAATGTCTCTGGAAATGAAAGATCATTTTCATTGGGCAGGTGAATGTATTGTTTAGTAATAAAATAACTCTGTGGTTTCAGAGCTCCTTATCTATATCCGGGTAAAAATAAACACTTCTTTTCGCCCCCACCAAGTCCAAACCAGGATTGCGTCAGCTTCTACGATAAGCCTAACTTAGGGTTAGCGCTTGCACGTGCTTCGATCTGTGCTTTCCCTGTTTCAAATTTGCTTTCTTTTCTTTTTTTTTTTGCTTTATTTAATTTTATCATAACAGCATTTTTAATGCTTTATTGCAGGTTAGTATTCTTATAAACTGCAAGGTGCAATTTAATTATTTAAATTGATTTTAGCGTATTTTTAAGATTATTAATTTTAAATTTTCACGGCTCGTCTTGCCACTGGCCTGATTGCTGGCTGCGTAAGATAAAACTGTATTTTGCGCTTGCTTAGCTCGTGTTTTTCACACTTTACTAAGGCATCCTTCCTCTGCTAGGCTACATATATATTTCTTTCTTATTCTCTTCTTCAAAAATAGATCCCTATATTTTGTTTACCCTTTACAATAACTATCGGGCAACAAAAATTAGGTTTTCTTAATAAAGAAAAAAGAACTTTTTTTAATTATGAGTTAAATAAACTATTTTGAAAAATAATGCTATTTTTTATTCTTCTGTGCTTCACATTGCTGTAGCTACCCATCATTTTTATATGAAAGATTTATATAGGTTTAAGGTTGTGATAATAATATTTGTAGCTACCTCACTTTTTTCACTCTTAAACAGTTTTTCAAACAGCAGTCGAGTGATGTTTCTGAAAACATGAAATTAGTTGACTTACTAGAAAATAGATCTTATTTCTAAAGGGAAGAATAGGCGTACCTATAGGTTGAAAAATATGTTCAATATGTCTGCAAAATCCTATTCATTGTTGGACAACACATAAATAAAATAAATAATTTTGTATATGATGCAAATAAACCTGTATTACATTATTTCATGTAGTGGAAAATTAATCAGGCAACCAAGCATAATGCAAAGCTCCTTTATTTTAAGTAACCAGAGTTATTTTATGTTTGGGATCTTTACTCTCACTGCCCCTTCCGTTTTCCCACCAGAATGCAAATTTAGTTCGCCTGTATTTAAGGCGAGATTTTTACTTTGTAAAAAGAGCGTGTTTTCCTCTGGAGGGCACGTTACTAGGTTGCTAGATAAAATAAGATTTGTAGTCTTCAGTCTTTCATTCTAATTCCCGGTATTTGAATTCCATAGCGCCTAATATTTAAGACAACGCCGTGTTAAATTGATTTGTGTAGCGTTTGGCTACTAGTTTATTTGAATTTAATTTTTGGTTTTTAACTTAACTGTTGTCTTACCACAAGTGGTTGTTTGAGTTGTAAGCACGAAATGTGCCTTCTGTTCTTATTTAGTTTTAGAAAAGGATCTTTTACACCCTTCTCATAATTAGTTGTTACTTAGCTATAATTCGCTTAATGTCTACCTAACGTTTAGTTGCACTGTATGGGTGCAAAGAATACATCTAAACTTTATAATAATTACATTTAAAGAAGTTAAAATCAGTATTTAAGTACTTGCTATATAGGCAAATTTTTATATATAGATTATACTCCTACTTTTATTACAGTTTTTATTACAACAATTCAATTCCGTAAATAATGGTTGTCATAATATTTGTCATAATGTTTGTTAGTTTGTCATAATGCTTGCAATGTTGTTAGAGGTTTGTCATAATGTTTCATTAATTGCGCCAAAAAAGACTGATACTAAAACTGTCCCGGAAATGCATTATATTATGACGCTGCGATCTCTATAAATCAATCAAACTTAAATTGTGATCTTTACAATGTGCCTTTCATTATTTTACCCGTTATGCGATATTCAACAATATTTTAATTCACAAATACAATAGGCAGTTTTCTTCTAAATGTAAGTCAAACGTTTATAATTTATATTTAAACAAATACCATAAAAATCCGGTATTCAGTAGCATGTCCTTTATGATAATTAAGGATATGCTTCTGAGGCTATAAGTTTTCAAAGACGATTATGAAAACTGTAATTTCGAGATTCAGCATGCGTTCCAGACATCTAAGGATTAGAATATTCATTCTCGGTTGCGTACGTTTGGACGCTTTCGCTGAAATTCGGGTATCCCTCCAAAACTATTACCAATATTCAAACAATGTAATACGATTAAGAGAGCCTATAAATGAATCCCTTAGTATTACAAATATTTCCACGGAAAAGGGCTGTTTTTCGGATAAGCAATAATATCAGCGAGCTAACGCCAAAATTCCTGTTTTGTAAATTAATAAAGAATTCAAGAACTCGAGAAATGAATGACGAATATAAAACAAAACTTGCTGATTATTTTATACAATATTTGATCCTTCAATAAGAGGCTAAGAAATGCAAGCTAAAAATTTGCTCTCCGGCTAGGATCACTATTTACTTCAGAAACTGAGAAGCACCGGAGCAGAGCTCCAATGCAATTTAAGATCTGCCTATATTACATGGAATTTCTTCAGGAATACTTACTCCCTCAGATGATCTCTAATCGTATATTCTTATCGTATGTTTTTAAAAAAATTCTTTTTTAAATAATATATAAACGGAATAAATTTTCTACGCAAATTACATGATTTCAGCTATAGTTTACATCATATTAAAACAGAAAATTGAACTCCTTAAAGCTTAAGATAATAATAAAAATTTACCGTCAGACTACATACTTTAAATTTATCGCGTTAAAACAAAATTGCTGAAAATGATTACGTGCTAGTAATTTTCATTATACATAACATGTAACATTAAAATATCATCAGATTTTAAAACTCTCCTAATTTATTTTCCTATATTGTTTGGTAGCGGATCAAGTACCTTGGTATAATCAAATACTTTTTCCTTTCTAGAGATCGCTGTGAAGAAATCACTTGGCTTACAATTTTAGAAAGTGGACATATAAATTTAAATTGAGATCTCTCAGACTTACGTGAAGTTTCATATATGCACAGCCGATGTTTATATTTATTATGGGCTTGAAAAGTTTCTTTCATAAAGTTTGGAATAAATATCTGAAAAATAATAAACGTATACAAAACAATTATATGATGCAACTAAAGCATCAAGGCAAGAGAAAATGGAAGCATGGTATTTAGGATGGAAAATAGGTTTAAATAACGTTGGAAATTACACAGAAAATTAAATTAAAGAAACAGGACACGTTATTAAAATCCAGTCTAATATTATAATTAAGATACAGAATATAAAACGTTGTAGCTTATTAAAAGTGCAACTGTGTGTTTAGGACATATTATGCAAATTAGTAAAGTGAAAGATAATCATGTACAAGAAATACGGGATGATAAATTTCTTGCACTTTGCTTTTCATCTATACAAAAAAAAAATTTTTTTTTACTGATATATAAACTCAAACTTTATTTTAGAACTTGGTGCATGAATTAATTCACGTTATTCAACTGACAAAATAAATTTTCATAATAGCTTATTTTAGGAATTATTACTACCAATATTGTTTACAATGATTACAATAATACCGAATTTTAATCTTCACATTTGCTTACGCATTCTGCGTCCTGGACATTTTGGACACTACCATATATTCCAAAATTTTTGCACACATTTCATTTTTGTATAACTTTTTCCATTTATCAGTGTTGACATCTTCCTCTGCATGAGCAGAAAAAATTGTAAAGTATTTTGGTATAAATCATCATCGGAATGCATATCAGCTAACTGGAGAATTTTGCACACAGTTTCCACACTAATACTGGATTTCAGAAGGGACGGGCATACATTTTTGAGAGCAGAAACATCATACTTATCTGCTGCTGCATAAAGTTGCATAAGTGTTTGTTCAGATAGTTTTTCCACTTTTCCAGTATATATGTATATAAAAACATTTCATGTATAATAGCAGGATCCACGTCGGAAATCTCGACCAGGTTGTTTCGCGATTCTGTCATTTCGGTTTCGAACATTCTGAAAAAGACGGAAGACTGGGAACACAGAATAAATTTGTGCACGGAAAATCTTCTCGACTCAGCTACTACAGTAAAGTCAGATAATGTTCCATATTCATGAAGTTTTCGAAGGCTTTTGTTTAAGTTATTATCTCCGAAAGAAGTTGCAAAGAAGCAAGAAGATTCCACAATCTCCGAAAAAACACTGCCATTAGATAATTTAAATTCACATCTGAGTAGCAATGTATGATCCGGATCTGTAGAAAAATTCCGCGAAAACTCAGCATATTTCCAATTTCCAGCCTTTGCAACCAAATGTCCATTTTCAGAAGAATTAGCCTCATCGAAGGATACCTTGGTTTTCACGAAAATCGGTTTGAGCTTAGGATCCAGTATTTTGCAAATGTAAATACCGAAGGTCTGATTAGTTTCCGCTTTTTCCCAGATGTGTACTCTTAAACTCCATTTACTACACTCCAGGATATCTGTCTTAAATTCGTGATAAAACTACGTGTTAACAGGCAGGCTGGTTAAATTCTCTATTGGCCACAAAAAAGTAATTTTCCCAGTATTAATGCGACTTTCATACGTTTTTATACTACCAGGTGTAGGGCCGAGAATGAGGCGTGCATGTTTTGCTGCAGTGCATAGACCTCCTCGAAGTTAAACACGTATTATGATTTTCCACTATAAATGAATATATTTGATCATCGCTTCGAGAACGTTCCATCCGATATCGAAATTCTTGGTAGAAATACTTTTGTTCGTCGAGTCTTTTTGCCAGTTCAGGCCACTTCGCCCACAACATGGCTTTCTGCAATTTGAATTTGAATGCGGAGAATGCGGAGTCCATATTTTGCTGCAGTGACATAGACCTCAAAGTTGAACAAATATCCGCTGAAAACATAATTGATCATGGCTTCCAGAACGTCCGATCCGATATCAAAATCCTGTTCGGAAGATTTTTGTTCATCGAGTTTTTTTGGCAGTTTAAGCCACCTCGCCCACAGCATAGCTTTGAATTCTGCACCACGGACACGCGATACCACGTCCGTGAACAGTCCACTTTTGTAACAAAGTGAAGAATGTATCTCTTTTTTATTAGTCTCAGAAACTAGTTTCAAACTACATTTTATAATAAGTGTGTCGCAAATAATAGACCTTAAAAGCAAATTTCTTTAAATAAGTTTCCCACATCCCCGATAATTCTTTCCTTTTTGAAATAAATATTTTAGGCTAGGATTTGAAATAATTTTCTTTTCGTTGCGATCTAGGAACTGAAAGCGAAAGCTTAGCTCACAGTCATCTGGAGTATCATTAAATCTTAAGAGAAAAAGACCAATGGCAGCTTCACATGATCTATCTTGAGGGCATAATTTACAAACCAAGCGCCATTTTTTGCCTGGTAAAGAGTTGATGTCGAAGAACGGGCTCCAAATAATTTCGTTCATACTAGGATGGCACATGCTGAAATTTTTAATAATCCATACAAATGTCACACAAATGAAGAAGATTACGTTATTCAAAACTTTGATGGCTGTAGATACTAGACGCTTGCCTAAGCACTTAAGGAATTTTCTTAGCACTTAGGCACTTTCTAGGCACTTAAGGTATGCTTAAAGAATGAACTGCATACGTCTTTCGATGCCCTTGATAGAGTATTCGCTACTTTTATTTTATGTTCCAAACGCCAAAATGTTTTAAATAAAAGAAATGTTTTTGTCCTCCACATATTATTGCAGCATGCACTTTTTAAAAATTTTAGAGGAGAGGCTTTATAGTTGCTCATTTTAAACTCATCATTTTATTTTTATATAACTGAAAAATAATCACTTTGGGTTTATACTTTTTGCTTATTTGGGTTAATTACTCTTTTGAGTACTACTTATTTATTTATTTAAATGTATTTGAAATGAAGGATTTATTTATTCAAAAACTCCTGTGAAAGTTACTGTGAAGAAATGTAATTATTAAATGTATCTAAATATATAAATATTATAAATATTATCTAAATATATAAATATTATAAATATTATCTAAATATATAATAACCGTAAAATTGAACTG
>KK114920.1:149761-169170 GCA_000611955.2 Stegodyphus mimosarum | reverse complement strand
TTCCTGCTTAAGAAAAGGGAATACATATCTGCTATCATGGATTGTCTTAAATAATCAAGCTGGACTCTCTTAGCGTTTCTACCAATAGCCTAACATTCTCGCCCACTCAAAATTTCTAACTTCAGACGCGGTTAGAGGCGGGATGCAACTAATGAACTCTCAGCTGTAAAGTCGTACAAACAAAATGCTACCAGCAATCGATATTTCCTGTAGCTTCCTTTCTTCTTTCATTCTACGTTAAATTGTATCATTTGGAAAGAATGAAGTTCTTTTTCAATTTTGGAAATAAGGAGAAATCGATAGGAAAGTGTAACTTAAAATCATTAATTGCTAGTGAAAATAAATGAAAAGCCTTCCAAAGCTCATAATCTTCTTCCTTTCATGTTCCATGAGCAATAGCATTTTCAATCCAGGATATTATTTCACTGTAGAGATCTTTCTGAAGTACTTCTTCTTTTTGCGGGGATTACTTTAATGAGGATCAGGTACGATCTTGCAAATTTTAAATTAAGTTATGTTAACAGTAGCAGTATTTAACCACATGAAAATGTGATGACTAACAATCATAAGAAACAAGACTGATTTGGTTCTGGTGATTGAAGATAACAGAAGTAATAGAGGCAGTTTTAATTCAGGTTTCGCAGTCGCATTCTAGAGAACAAGAACAAACTATGGTTTTGTCAAATTATGGTATGGTAAGTATAACATTGTCAGAAAACAGATCGTGTTCTTGCAACTTTCGGATTACTTAGAACCTTCGATGTATGTATTACACAACAAAAACGTGTAAGAGGAACGGCTCATTTTTCATAACATAAATTAAGAGTTTAGAGTAAATTATGCCTTTAAGAAAGTTGATGGTGTAAAAGCACATTTATAGTTTTTGATTGATATTTTCAACTATAAAAGATATTTAAAAAGAATCTTTTCGATTAGATTCTCTAGAGTCCTATTCAGGTCATATATTTATATATTTTGTCTTCAGGCCATTGCTGTTATAGGAGCTTTGTTGAAGTAAAAACTTGAATTCTTCATCTCAATGAAATTGGTAAATGAAATTTTATTTTACACAATGAAAAATTTTAGCGCATCCTTTTTACATGTGTATAATTAGGTGACTAGCTAGTTAATTTTTTATACTTCTTTCTTAAAAATAGTTTGAAGAAATGTCAATTTTTCACTTAGCTATTAGAAATGAAGATTTCAATTAGCAAGAGGTTAAAACAGTGGTTTCCAACGGGGTCCGTATTGACCCCTTGGAGGTCGACGAAATTTTAAAGCGGATCTCTGGTGATTAAGGAGTCGAGTGAGGTTCGATAGCCTAATATGCACCAGCAATTGATCTGTATAACGGAGATTCCATTGATTACAAAAATATTACTAATATCGCTTAATTTATAATCAGTTGTTTATTGGTGTAAAGCTATATCTCTTCTTGGCCTTTTGGCTAAAATCAATCGTAGTATCATGTAGTAAGAAACTAATCATATAAAATAAATGTAAGGAAAACATACACAAAACTTATTTAAGACATTTTAAATATCAATACTTTTTTAAAATATGTAATTTCTGTATGCAAAAAGGATAATATGAAAAAGTAAAATACAACCCCCCCCCCAAAAAAAAAGGAAAATATATAAAACGTAAAATTTTATCTGAAGGTACTGTTATATAGCAGCCGCTTGCAAAATTTTAAAATGTGAAGTACTGTACCGATAATTTTAATGTTCCCAAGACCCAAGAAACTGAAAAGGGCCAACATGGCGGCAAGAAACCGCTGAATTGCGATATCTCTGATCTTTATTTTATGATACGAGAAGAATTGATTGCATTGAAGGAGGATGTTCAAGCACATGTCTTATTAAAAACGCTAGCGTATACTAAGTTTTTGTATTTAAAAGCAATCCGAGAGAAATACCCAAAAATAAAGGTTGTTATCGAACCAACATTATTGACTTTTCTCACCTCTAACCTAGTAGAAGCAAGCTTTAGTCAAGCCATTAATTTACTACCATAAAAATAAAAACAGGTTGAATATTTTGGAACGAGGTAATTTAAAAATTACATTAATAAAATTTATAAAGAAATATGAGAAAAATGTATCAATATAGCAAGCGCAGCCATGATATTAATTGCAATCAAACTTTTGTGCAATCAGAATCTCTTATTTTGTTTCTGAAAACTTGTTTAAATTAGTAAAACTAACAGGAATGTATAAAGTTATAAAACTTAAATCTAATAAACCATTTTTTCAAAACTTTTGTTCATAATCTTTAAGTTATTTATGAGCAAATGCCTGTCTTATGTTGTGTACTTTGTGTGATAGAGAGAAACGTATGGGAGTCGATGAAAAAAACATTTTTACAAAATAGATCGATGTTAGAAAAAGGTTGAGAATTCCTGAGTTAAACCTTAATCTATGTTTTTTCAGCTGTATGAAAGCTTTCTGTCCGTTTTCGCTGAAATTTCTTTCATTTCGTGTTATTATGTCAATAAGTGAGCTAGCTATTAGCCGTTTAATGCACCAATAAAAATTCGTAACGTGGCCTTTGTTCAGGCAATTTTTTATCCTTTATTTTAAGTCAACATCTGCTGATACATTCTGTTGAAGTTATATCTGAAAAAATAAAGTTTTTGAACTTAATTATTCGGGTGCACGGAAATAATTTAGTTCAATGTACCTTTATAGTCAACTCGGTTGACAATAATGACAGGTTAATAACAAACAGACTGCCTCATAAAAAGAATTTCTCCTCTAACAAAATTGCGAATTATTTTGTGCGAAAATCCATATCGCATTCGCTATTTAAAACTGTCGTTAAAACAACTGTCGATTTAACAAGTATAGGTAAGGATGACCTGGCAAACATAAAAAATGGCGCGTTATCTCTGCATTAATTCAAATCTTGAAAAGACTACGCGAACTTAAGGAACAATTCTTCAATAGCGTATGTTATTTTGCTAGTGAAGAAGAAAATATCTTACTTACTTTGAAACAGAAAACGGCTATTTTTATGTTTAAATTAATGTTCTATCTCATTGCTGATTTATTTCAGTCTCTTGAAAAAATTAATTTACAATGAAGCATTTCAGCACAAGTCATGATAAGTGAGTCCAGTGTGAGTTACAACAAGTAGCTTTTAAATTTTGCTTTCAGCTAAATATTAACTCCAATAATTTACAAAATTCGCATTTATTAAATGTTGATTTTTTAACAGAAATAGACTCAAAATATTTCAAAAGACAATAAATACATAAGGTTTATTTTATGAAGAAAAAACAAATTATTTTCTATATTAACTCATTAGAACTTAATAAATATATTGAAACAAATGAGTAGATTTTTCAAAATTTTCATCTAAAAGAGCGAATTCTACCAACAAACACTTTTATTGTTCTAAACGTAATAAGCATATTTTTATTGGAAAAAGGCCAAAGGAAAAATACATTTTGGCGATATAAAAATGGCATTAATCGTTTTCATTCTAAATCAAATTTGTTTATATATAAGAGTTTAAAAAACGTTCTAACTTGCCTTTTAGTTTATTTTCTTCCTTCAACTGATTTTTAAGCAATCAAATAAAAAATAAACTTCATTGTTTTAAGATGTTTATCCAAAAAGAAACAAAACATTACATTTAAAATAATTTGATTGCATTTTTAAGGAGGTAGTATAATTTTTCAAACGTTTTATTGTGCATACCCTTATTTTCTTCAATAAATAGAACGATTTTAAGCACGGAAAACGTATGTATTATAAAACTGTTTGTTGGTACAGATAGACAACGAAAGACTTAGCGAAGCATTTTTTTTCCTAATCTAGAAATCTAATAAAAGAGCAGTTGGTTTTTAATTTCTTTTCTGGAATAAAATTACTTTGCAGTGTATGTTTCACTTAAATTTTAACGAAAAAAAAGTATTAAAAATTGTCAAGTGTAAGAAATAATCTAAAAATTATTAAAAAATGTTATAAATATATAACTGGAAAAAATACGAAAATCTTAAGGATTTGTTCGACTTCCCCCCCCCCAAAAAAAAACCCCAAAATTCGCAAAAATAGTCATAGCAATTGCTGTCTCAATACAATTACTATTGCTCCTGTAATGCAAACCGAAATGAATCTATACAATGTACTTTTAAAACTAATTTATATCAAAGCATTCTTCAGGTATTTTGATAACGAATTGAATTTCTTTTGATGAAGCTAAAAAAATAAAATTAATTAAAATGCAGCATTTAATTTCAATAACAGCAACCAGATATCTTGCTAATAACTGATATTGTGTCTGATATTGTGAAATATTATCACCATCCAAAATTTCAAATACTTCTGTCGTAGACCATCCATAGTAGCTGACTGCGGAACTGAAGGTAAACAAACGCTCCAGTAGTTTCCGTAAATTTTGAACTTATAAACATCAGACAATCGAGTAGAACTATCAGTTCTTTCTACAACGAAGTTGAATGCTTCTTAGTTTATTTTCAGTCGGAAGCAGTTTGCTACTTTGTTGGTTAACATAAATATTATGGAACCAGGGTATTTTTAAAGCGGTATAAATGACCAATAAATCAGTATACAAGTAGTTTCGAAGAGTTACGTAAATCTTCGTGGGCACGAAGAATCTTCAAGAAGCCAATGTAATGGCTCCACAGCATTTACGTCACCTTTACCTGCCAGCATTGCCCAGTTCCGAAAAACAGATCTATAGGTTCATGTTAATTATGTTGTCACGCATTCTTTTACCGACACCATGAAACTGAAACTAATTGATGAACAGATTATATTCTTTCAGTTGTCCAAGATCCAGATAGGATAGCTTCTCCAAATTCGATCCTGCTCTCCTAGCGTCAACAAGGTCACATTAAGGATGTTAGCTTCCCTAGTCTACTTTTATTACAGATAGGGAAAAAACATTTATAAATTCTGGAATAGTTTATAGAACGATAACTGTGCGATTCATTATAACAATGAGGCAAAATCTGTATTCTGCTAATGAGTCAGTTGCACAATCATAGACCAATTTTCTCTTTCAATACAGGAAGTTCTATGCAGCGTTCGTAATTTGTTAGACAAGTTATTTGTCTGATGTGGAAATCCCAGGAGTTCCTCACGAGTAGAAGTAAGAAGATGACCTTTAGAATATTTAACAATCTAACTGCCGTTTGAATTCCTCATTATCGCTGGCTT
Source organism: Stegodyphus mimosarum (assembly GCA_000611955.2). Taxonomy (NCBI): domain Eukaryota; kingdom Metazoa; phylum Arthropoda; class Arachnida; order Araneae; family Eresidae; genus Stegodyphus; species Stegodyphus mimosarum. The sequence goes on along the minus strand of KK114920.1, from coordinate 163,982 downwards.
TAGATTTTTGTAATTGTCTCTTAGGATGCAAAGGTGTTCTACAAGCATTTACCGTTTTCAACCTGTCACCTGATATGGTATAATATTTTCGATTTGGTGATAATCATCGAGTCTATATTACGAGAAAATATTTATTATAATAAAATTGTTATGAAATAATATATATTGGAACATATAACAACATTAAGTTATTTTATATTTGAGTTGCTTCATATAATTAATATTAAAGTTATAAATGACAAGAATTAACAAGACATTGTTATTTCTCTGAACATCATAAGCTGCCGAATGCTTGAAGGTTCACTTTCTAAAGCGTATTATTATTATTACTAATTATAGCGTATTAGAAGTCTTATCCAATGACACATCTGTAGAAGAAGTGTAATGTCTAAGTATTTATGAATGTATTCCATGATAAATTCAATTTTTAATAAAATTGATTATTACTCTCATAAAAAGTAATACTTGGATAAATGACTCATTATGAGTGAAGAAAGAAGTCACAAAATACAAGAGAGGCAGTAATTTGTCTAAACAGAAATATCTTGGTAAAGAAAAGTTTAAGCTGAACTAGTTCATACACACATGCGCAAAGTTATGTATGAGAAAAACTATAAGAAATCACACATCAGCTAAACCATTCCCTTTTTTGGAATCTTAGCCGAGACGAAAGTAAATCAGTGTCAGTAATTTCAGTCATTGGACTACTAACGCTGTTGTTGATGAAATAGAGATACGCGCTTGAAGTATTAGATTACTTGAAATTAAGATTAAAACGTCTATGTTAAATTGAAATTCGTGAGTTTTTGATCTTGTATAATTAATCAGTTTTAAAGACTATTGATTGCTTTTTCAGACCTTTTACGATAAAAAGATTGACTTTTTAATTCTGAGGCCTCCTGGATTTAGCTTCGTGATAATGATATATTTATGACACAAATAACTTTTTCACGTATACAGTGGATACGAGCCAGTTTCCTTTAAAATAGGCATCCTCCCAAAGGCTGATAGTCCTTAAATTGTTTTGCCTGAATTAGTTAACCAAATCGAAACGAACAGCTCTTTTTTCTGACATTAACGGTTCGGTTTAAGATTGAAATCTGAAGCATTATTTTATTACAACGTACGTTTTAGTAAATATGAATAGTATGTTTTAGTAATATCATGTTTTAGAATTAATCTGATTTTTTATAATCTGAGGAACAGTTTAAATATATAAATTTAAAATTTTTATTCTGCAATATAAATCAGGAAAACATTTCAAATACTTGAACTTAATAGATGTGTCTAGGCTCATTATGTATTCGTAACAGCCTCAGAACAAAATATTTTACATTTTATCTAATTTCCATGAATATACACTTCCCCTTTTAGCACTTATATAAATGTATTTCAATCTACATGTATAATAGATTAAATTTTGCCATTTATTAAAGGATTTAATCAAGGATTACATGCTTTTTTCCCTTTAGAACATTAAAATTACTGTAGATAATCTAGTGCTAATGCTTATTTAACAAGTCCTTTTGCTTTCTACTTCCATTAATTTTCCACAGATTGTGTAATGGCAGAATTTATTTTAAACTCATTAGCTGCTTTACTGAAGGCACGAAACTTATTCTCAAAGTGGCAGTATTAATAATAACATTAGTTAAAAAATTTAATTTATCTACAAATTTTAAACCGTTTTCACTAATTTAATTTCGTTTTTCAAAATTGAAGCATTTTTGTTTCCCAATATTTTTATTTCTCGTAATAGTAAATGACGAAATGACATGATTTTTTATGCAACAAATAAATTTAGCAGATAGTTTTAGCTCTTCATTTTATTGCAATCTTCATATTTTTACTAGAGTTTGGTCAAAACTTGCGTTTTCTTGAATCCAAATCCCAAAAAATATTAGAATCTTTCCTTTCATGTAAGTATGATAATGAAAAGATAAAGAAAAGAGTTTTTATTTAATATTAAAAAAGTTTCGAATTAAAACAAAATTTTAAATCTGCGTTTAATGGAAAGCGAATTTAAGAATGAAGTTTTAATGTAGTTTAGTTGTATATAACTGTAATATTAATTCAAATCCTTCAAATCATATTAGACTGCCAGGAAGCTGCAGGGTTTTAAATAATTTTTTTATTAAACTTAAATTTAAACAGAAGGGACTACTTGCACTTACAATCAACAGACGGAGAGAACACAAGTTTGGCCTAATTAATGGCGCGACTTAACTTCGGTTAGCAAATGGCTAATGCTCGAATATTAACTGGCAGAACTGAGCGATAGAAAGTAAAGCTGCGAGCGTTACTACCAAAAGCCCTATACCTAAAACTTTCAAAATCTTTGCCTTAAATACTTTTTAATCTCTTTTGCATCCTGGTGAGTGCTAACGGAAAAGAGAAGCTATAGTAAAATTCCAAATGATAAAAATTGATTAACTGACATAAAATGTTTTTTATAGTCTTTAAAAAGGAGCTTAAGTTTACTGAAAAGCGACAAACGCGCTGTAGTAAATGAAAGTTCTTGAATCTTAATTTACTTTCTCAATATAATTTGGCAAAAAATATTTGAATAACAATTAAATTTTCGTAAAATCCTAGTATACGATACGGCCTTGGCGCGTTTTTCAAAACTGTCGCCAACACCAAAATCACGCGTTTGTTTCTCTTCATAAATGTTGCATTTACTGCTCATCATGATGTCGCCAAAACTTGCCAAATCCCTTGTGTAACGTGTACTAGGATTAAATCATTTTTTTTAATAAATTTTCTTAGAATTAAAGCAAGTATAGATTACGAAAGAGTTGATTATTAATCGATTATGAAAGAGAGATTATTTGAAGAGTCGACGTAAATATACATTAAACATGGAATTCTAAATTCTGTCTAGAAAATTAAGAAAATGGTACTATGGTCCGCCATGAAGTGATGTTGGTAATCCAAGTATCGCTAAAAATTACAACAATAGCTTTCTTTTTTTTAGTCCAAAGGGATTTAGTCCCGAAGGACTATTACTTTCGTTTTGCGATTTTGCGTCGATTCACTCTGAATGCCCGATTCACTTTTCAAATTGTTGCCACTAAATGTTATCGCTCTGCATTAAAGTTTAAAAAATGAAAAATCTGCATAAATGTATGCATGTTTCTCGCATTGTGATAAAACCTAGAGCCATCGAATTTTGAATGACGTAATCCTACTGCGAATATGGGCATCTGGAAGCCCTAATTTTGAATTTGAAATTTGCTTTATTATCGATTTTATGTTTTGTAACATTTCAACGAATTTCTGATTAACAAACTAAATGATTTCAAAGCGAGCAATGGCAACACTGTACGGAAAAAAAAAACATTTTTATCTCCAGCGCACGAGACTTACGGAAATTCTAAAGATATGTTCATTTTAAAATGATTTTGCGATATTGATTTTGAACTGAATTGTATGGTTTGAGTACGTAGTACATGATATTTAATAAAAAAAAGGTAGCACACGAAACGTTAAAAAAACGCGCCTTTGGACGTAATTTAAAATCTGAAATCTTTCAGATTTTTTTTTTTTTTTTCCCCTTAGTAAACTTTTTTTTATGTCAAGAAAACTAATCTTTGCAAAATTTTGAGTTAAGGCTTTTATAGGTTTTGAATTACAATTTTAAATATTTTAATGACAAAAAATGCGCGAAGATGCGACTTCTTGAATATTTATTTTTTTTTCAAAATTTCTCAATTTCAAGACATATTGGACAGATTTAAATTTTCTGTGCCTAACGAGTACTTCTTGCTCTAAATACGTATGTAATTTATGTATGAGCGTTAGAAATCTGGCTTACAATATTTTTTCTAAATACTTTAAATCTAGATATGGTGAATACTAAAGAAAAGAACTTATAACAAACAAACAAAAGAATTTTATAAAATTCAGTCTATTTAAAAAATCAGAATAGAGTACATATTACTTCGAATACATATTACATTACATTAGGGTTTTTGAGTGAAAAATTTAAGATTATACTGACATTATGAGTGTTTATAATATATATAGTGTGAAATATATCATATTTCGAATTACTTAGAAATACCTAAAGAGAAATGATGATTTGCGGTTCTCTCGAAATTTATTTCATTAGTAACTACCATCTAACATTCGCTGATGTCTCTGAAGTTCTATATATCAAACTGCGCTAACTGCTCCAGTACATCTGTTACACCGTCGGGGATTAAGTTTGCCAAACGATAACCATTAAATACAATTAATTTCATCGCAACATTTATGAAGTGTAGTAAACCCTTTTCTCAGTGAGACGGTCTGTTTACGTGGAAGTTTCTGTAATTTCTCCTAGTTAATATAATCTAATTTTCCTTAAAAATTCCTTTTTAATTGGAGATCTAAGGCGAATTACCTGAATGTTGCGAATGTGGTTTATTATAATTAGGTACCTGCGCTCTTTTACCATTCTTGTTGCCATTTTTATCAAAATTGCGTTCGGATTTTTATTACGTGCCAAAGAAATGTTGTATTTTACATATCTGTTACCGCTTTTTAATTAAGTGGCAACAGTGCTTTGATTATTATTTGCATACCTCGTTGGGGACTACTATCTTACTTGCTACAGAAATATGTTACATCAATTTAAAATATTCAATCGAAAAATTATGCTCACGGCTAATAGAATCTCTATTTTATTATAGATGGAGCGCATTGTAGAAAGAATGCAGGATGAGCAGAATGGTGTGCCTGTCAAGACGGTTAAGAGCTTTATGTCCAAGATTCCCAGTGTCTTTACAGGTAAGCTTAAACTCGATCTATTTCAATTTATTGGAGCATAATACGTCTGCGATAATATCTTAAATGGATCTCTGAACGAAAACGAAATTATTATTATCACTGAAGAGGACCTATTTCAGTTATATTATAAGTGTCACCACCTTTAGTCTCTATATTATTAGTACTAGAAACTGTAATTTAAGCATAGTGTTCACTATAATCTAATTACGTAAAGCCATACTGTGCTTCCACACTTGATAGTATCTGGCAGTATAATTAGCTTATTATATATTGTGAGATTTGGCCTATATTCCTGAAGTGCTTCTCAGTTACTATTTACCACCAGCTGGTTATATATAATTTCAGTCTATTGAACTCTCTTTTCGATGTCGTTAACCAAATCATAAAGAGATTTACTACACTTCCTTTGAAACCCTTTAAACAGAAAAGTAATCTTTTGGTGTGTATATAATTAAAAATATGCTGATGTAACTGAAATTCCTATTAATTTTGACTACACTATTAGTGGTTATTTTGAATATGCTAGAGTAACTGAACTTTCTTCATTTTCACTCTATCATTAGCATTTTTGCTATATCTTCGTAATATTATTAAGAAATTTTTATGCAATCTCTGCAAAATACAGAAGGCGTTTACACATTTTTACTAAGATTTCGATCAGGAATTTATAAAAAGAAAGGTGTTTGGGAATAAAAGTTTTCGGCAACAGTTTATTATATGAAATGAGAAATATCGTTAGCTACTTATAAATGTATTATTCTTTCAAAATGTCGCATGTAAACAAGCTGTGGATTGAAGGATATGTTTTTGTTCTTTCCGAAGAGAAATGTTATTATTCAGTCATTGAAAAATGTGGGTGGTGAAATGCATGTTATTAAAATTTCTAAGTCCAAAATAAGCAACGTTATTAATCGGAAAGGGAAAATTTGTCAATTATTACTTCTACAAGGAAAGAAGATTACAAACGAATACCGGAAAAAGGTATGTACTGTTCCTAATGTTTCTAAACTTGAATCGTTGGTAACTGGAGAAAATCTGCCGACGCCAAAACCATTTGCGAATCCCTTAAATGTATCTGTAGCAACAATACATTAAATAATAAACATGACGATTTACAAGTCGAAAAATTATTCACCAGTTATGAAAAAGCTTCGTTCACCAGTTTTTGCCGAGGCATGTGGCTCAACACAGAGCAATTTGTAGAACCGTTATGAAAACTATTTAGATATAAATAGATAGGTAGAGAGATAAATGAAAGCACATTGTGACCCTCAATGAAGCATGTGTTTACATAAATGAATGCAACAAAAAAATCCTATTTATTATACAGAACGAAGAGAAAAAAATGTACAGATCTGGGGTTGGCAATGCAAAGAAAGCTTCAGTAAGGGAATTATTATGATTATTATTATGATTGTTGCAGGAATCTGTATAATGAGAAATTAAAAATTAGAATAATGGAAACAAAATGTTAAAATCAACTCAATGTACTATCGAAAGAAAGTTTTTCATTCGATATTTACAGAAAAAAATTCCATATCTTTATCCCAATGACTTTCAAAGAGTGAACTTCAACAAGGCGAAACAGCAAGTCATACTTCAAAAAGTACCAATGTATTCCTTGAAAAAAAAAAACGAAAACTGATGCAGGTATTGCACATACACCTTTTCAATGTCTTTCTGCGAAGTCCCGTGACGTTTCATTTATGGTCTCTTTAAAAGAATTTTTTTACGCGCGTTCCGTCAGTGGATAGACCCTGGAATTGCTATCCCAATTGATGGACTCTAGGAAGTATTGTAAGAATTAAAATTAATACCTCTGGAAATTTTGCGAAATGCCTTTCTATCATATAAATCATTATGCAGACTTATAGTCAAGAAAAAGATTATTATTTCAAATTTTTAAAAATACTCTTTACATTTTAAACATTAATAGACTGCCCGAATTCGTTCTAACAATGAATACACACCCTCTGTATGCATGAATGTAGTCATGAATTGTAGTACAGATGTTATAAGTTGAAAATTTAAAGCAAGTTCTGGGTACTTCCTCATTATATCTTAATATAGCCGCTGAATCGCTAGTCAACCGATATATATCGCTACAATCTCACCACGTGTTCTTGTACCTCACTACATGTTACATTTCGGCTGATTTATGATTAAATTTTGGGAGCTGCTATAATAAGGAAGGAGCGGATTTTTTTAAGAGTTTTTTTATTTTGTTTTTAAATGCTGCAGTCTAATTAATTTCCGTATCTAAACTCGAATTTTAATAATAACTCTTTGAACAGTTTTAGGATTAAACCATCTAACTTTGCAATCATATTATTCTAAATAAGATTCAACATGAAAAGCATAATACATCAGGTGATTAAAACTTCGTTTTAGATTCGTAGTATTTCGATATAAACGTCTTGTATTAACATTCTGTCATTGGCAGAAATAACTGAACATTAGTGACAAACGCATAGAATTAAACAGTAAAATTAAATGCCGAAGATTCTCGAATATAGCAGAGCGGAATAACATCTTTGTTAGTTTACGGTAATAGCGCTGCCCACTGAAGAAGTCCATCAAGTACTCATTTTTGATAATGCGTCTGGAATTCTTGAATTTGAATCTTAAATGTACATTAATTAAAATGGTATGTAAAAGTTAAACAGCATTGGTATTGATGTGTTTCTCGTTCAATTAATATATAGGTATATTCTTCAGGAAGCTCGTATAGTCAAACGATATCGGTCTTTATTACTTAGTAAATTAGCTGCAAATAATGTGCAAATCACGAGTATAATTACATTAAGCCGTCAATAATCATAATGTAAATACTTTATTAAAATGATTCCAAAAAGCGTCTAGTATCTATTTTCTATAATGAAGAAGATGTCAATGTTGTATCATACTGAAAAGTTTTGTATTTGACTGAGATATCAGTATTATTTTAATGAAACAACATGGCTATATTTTGTTGAATCACTATCGATCAAGAAATTTACTCAACCAATATGACAATTCAGCTGTTGCCAAAATAAATTTTAATTTCTTCTTGTCTTTTAAATGCAATGTCTGCGGACGATTATTTATATTTATTATGCCGCAAGTTAAGATTCACATGCAAGTCTTCGTATAAAACTAAACCCATGTTAACAGAAATTATATGAAAATGATAGAACTATTTATCATTAACAATATGATATTTAAGCAATTATCTAATTAATCTTACTCTTTAAAGTATATCACGTGTGTAATTAACTATATGTTTGCTTTAAACGGTGAGTCTGAATTTATTGAGGAATAAGTACAATTTTGATTCAAAATGTTACTGTATATTCAATTAATATAGCGAAAAAAAATCAAAATCTCAAAGGACTCAGATTTTAATGGTCGCCCAAAAGAACTGTTTTGTGTATTAATATGGTTTATCAGTAGAGATCGCGTTTGATATCTCCTGTGTATTTAAAAAGTGAAAAAATATGTAACTTAATTCTACAAAAGTATTTAATGTTTTTCATTAAATGTATCATGAATTCAATGAATTTTTATTTAAGTCAATCCGATTTAGAACGGCATCTATTGCTTTTAAATAGCTTAATATGCTGATCTATAATGGGCAAATTCACTCTGAAAGTTCTATCTTACATTTTCCTCTGTGGCAACAGACTCGAATGAAAAGTGAAACAAAGTAAAATCGTGTTTTGAGAATAATAGCCTTCTTGGGCTGCTAATGAACAAGACGTATAGATTTTAGAAAAGTTTGCATACTTCATCACCTACAGACGATCACGCAGCCTGAGTCCCTAATATATACTTAAATGCTTTATCGACCGGCTGTATCTTTCGGTAAATTAAGTTTATGAGTGAAGCTCGAATAGAAAGACGAGCAGCTGGCAGCGTATAAAATCTCAAGTGTTATTTTATTCATTCTCTTCCTCTTCTGTTTTGGCTGTTTCAGAGTTTAATTAAGATTACGTCTAGGTATGAGTAAATTACGTAACTATTTTACCTTAGTTTGAGGATTCTTTGTTCTGTTGAGTGCAGACAGTTTCAATTGAATTAAAATACATTTCTTATCCTATAGCATTCAGATACATTTGTGTTAAATTTCATAAATTAAAAAATTAATTTAAGCAAATTTGAGCTACTTAATTTTATAACTTGAATTGGCGTTGATTTTTGTCATAAACAGTTTTTTAGTCTAAGACTTAAGCAATTTTTTAATTCCTTGTTTAAAAATGTTGAAAATAAAAGTTATTCTTTACAGCAAATGTTAGCTTTTGAAGTATTTAAATGAAAATTTTAATTTTATTCATTGATTACTTTTTTAATGTAACGAATTCAAAGTTTCAGTTCTAAAGCAACATTTTCGAAAGTTTTTTTTTCCTTTTAATCCATTTTTTACTTCAAAAACCTGAAGCTGAAACTTATGCGTCCCTTATTTATTTAAACAAATTTCGCTTATTTATTTAAGAGAAGAATTTATCAGATTATATATGTTTTAAAGGTTCTTTGTAGAGACATTAGGTATTTTTGTAAAGCAGGAGACGTGAAAAATAAGCAATGCTCTCGCGGGACTCGAACCAAGGACCTCTCAAATAGGCGCCGAGCATGCTGACCACTACACCACGAAGGCATGCTTAGAGGGCGAGAGATATACCTTATATCGTAACTTAACACGAATATATAGAAGTATGTCTAAAAACTGAAGATTTTAATGCATGCAAAACGTATTTCAGTGTTTGGTGTATCTATAAAACAAACTTCAGCAGCTTATAGAAAAAAAAATGTGAACGATTTCATAAATTTTTTCGTAAATTGACGTGCCTAAAGCGATTAAACAGTTACCGTTAATTACCGTATTTCTCTGTTTATAAAAGGCAAATTTCTTTAAAAATTTCGTGTCCGAAAACTGGTTGCGTCTTATTGACTCCGACGCCGACGGAAACAATGATGTGAACGAAACCGAGGGTGAAAGATTGTTCACGACCCATACGGGGCGTGGGTGTTAAGCTTCAGAATGCGAAAGCTTTTTGCTCCGGAGTAACCGTATTTAGGACACCAGGGTGACTGGGCACACTGCCCTACCTCTAACCGAACAAACAATTAAAAGTTTTGAAAAAGTATTACAAGGTATTTTCTCCCTCTTTTCTGCAAGTCTTCGGGGTGTAAAGGGCGACTTCTAGAGACACGCGCGGCTAGGCGGCACATTTTCGAGAAACGATATTCTAGTAGCACTGGTTTCAACGGGAGTTTTGCGAAAATTGTTTCGTCTAGCTAGGTGAAACATGTGCCGGCTAAGCGAAAAAATTTGAATTCGTCTGGAGCGTGTTCCGCGTAGAGGTCAACCAATCAGATGAAAGTTCTGCTTCTGAAGGATCACGGGTAATTTTGAATAGGCGATGGCTATGTTTGCTGACCACTACACCATGAAAGCATGCTAAGAAGGCGGAAGAAATACCCTATATACTTCCCCTTTTAAAGGGCGAATAGAGATTAAGGGGACCCATTTGCCAAATCCTGGTTGTGAAGAATCATCATCCACCACCTTTTTTAGTTCGGGCGCCATTGTAAAGACATTAGGTATTTTTTCAAAGCAGGAGATGTGAAAAGTGAGCAATGCCCTCGGGGGTACTCAAACCACGGACCTCTCGAATACGCGCCGAGCGTGCTGACCACTACACCACGAAGGCATGCTAAGAAGACGGAAGAAATACCTTATGATGTAAGTTCGATTTGACGTCGTTTTCTAGAAGGGACCCATCGCATCACAATTAAAAGCGTGTGCAGCAGATAAGCCTCAGAATTCACAAGTTTCTTGAATACGCCGATGAAATTCTTGGCTACCTTTACATTTGAGCTTCTGCTTCTTCGTGCCTCATAACGCTGTCAATGTTGGTTGTTCTCTTAAAATTTTCGAAGCTCACACGACTTGCTTTAATGTTACATTTTCGTTTATTGATGATTCTGGCATCTTCTTCATGAGATCTAAAATTCAGTCTTCTCTGAAATTACGTTTTCGTTTATAGTCTCGCCTTGTATTTGCTTCTCAATGATCCATGTGAAAACCAATCTTTCAACATCGTCGAGAATACGTGGTCGTTGCGTAGAAACTTTTTTTACACACTTTGAAGCATCAATCTCCTTAATCATTCCTTTGATTTTGAGGAAGAGCAAATTATTGATGTCAACCGATTACATTTCCGTGCTAGGTCAGTTATGCTTGCATCTCATTCTCGCTTTTCAAGGATTTGGCGTTTGACTTCTGCGGTGATTTTTCTTCTTTTGCTCCTGTCTTCTTACGGCATTTTCTTTGGGGACAAACATGTAAGCATTTTTAAACCTTCACTGTAAAAAAGCACACAATAATGTGTTTGAATACAGCTCTCACTAGAAATAGTAAGACACTAGTTGAACGAGCGCTAAACACAGGCTGATGACCACGATGATGTCAAAATCCAGCAAGTGACTTTACGATGTTTTCACATCATTTTCTCATTTCTTACTGCAAATTAATTACAAATTAATTAAAAATTCATTAATTAAAATGTAGAAAGTATTAATGTAACTATTCAAGTAAAGGCTCGTTGAGAGAGTAATTTGTTTACATTTTAGTTTTTTTGTTATGCGAATCACTCGTTATAGAAAGAGTTCGTTAAACGATGTTTGACTGTTTAGTCTATCAGATACAGGGATTAGATTAAAGTTTATTGGTTTTCGTGGAATTTTTTCCTTCTAATTAATAATTCTATTCTAAATTTTAATTTTCTCTAAATTGCTATTCTAAATTTGTTACATTTTTTTACAAACCGAACTTAAATTGACGGCAGCTGAAAACGTACCTGCAGATTTTGATTCATTCATCTTGCTAATATTATTGAAGCTACTTGCATTTGCAAGACTCGAAACAGGAGTATGAATTAAGTTTCCCCACACCAGAGAAACATGTCACCAGTCAAAATCTCATTTCAGGACTCGAACAAGGGAGATTTCGAATCGTTGATGAAATTAAGTGTGTATGTGTATATGGTATATATGTACATATGCGGAGATTTAGATAATTAGGAGATGTAGATGTTAAAAATAACAGCCGATTAATAAAGAACTAAATTCAACAGTGGCATCTTGATCATTTTAAATTTTTTTGATAAATCAATATTTTTTGTTGTAGGAAAGCATTTTTGATTTAAGCACTGCTAATTTGGCGCAAAAACCGAGTCTTTACTTGAATAGTTCCAGTGATACTTTCTACATTTTTATTAGTGTATTTTTGTAATTAATTTGGATAGATGAAAGATAAGGAGCAATGGTAAGTTGGCAAAGCAAAGAGAAACGAGGAAGGGAATGCGTTGTTTCCGCATTAAGGTTTAATAAAATTATGCAGTAGGGACCGCTTAATGTGATCACGTTTGTACATGGATATTATGATAATATTATCGGAATGATTACTTTAAACGATAAGAAAATATAGCCTTCAAAATATCAACGCAATTTAATTAATTTAGTATAAATAAAAATAGAAACATAAGGTACTTTTACAGCATTTTAATTAGGAAAGTACAAAAGCGTTTTTTATGAACTCTTCGTAATGTCTTTAATGGAAAAGTTCATTTATGAATTACTGATAACGTTTTTAGAAATTGTCTTACCGGTTCTGAGCCTCTCATATTAATACTCGGAGGAGAAAGAAATATTGCAATTTAAAATATAAAGGCAAAAGAACAACTTTAGTTTAGCTGGGATGTTTTCAGGGAAATGTTTCTCAGGGGGAAAAATTCTGCAGAAAGAATTTTGCTCCTGATGAAGAACAGTCTTTGTCTAATTGCCCTGAAAATCGGTAGTTGCTGAAAATTCCCTTCAGACTGATGTTAAATGGTTGACTATAATCGAAACCAAGCTGTTTGGAGAATTAATCTGTTACTTGGCTACATTTCTTTGTCGCTTTTCAAGTTTTATAATATATTTCGAACTTATTTGGCAACTTTATCTTTCATATTATGACTTTACTTCAGTTTGCAAATTTTATTCTAAAATGTTTCGATCATATTAACCGAATTGTTGATCACAATAAGTGATGTATTTTCTGTATTTCCTGTATACAAAAGGGAAAGATTTCGGCCGTTCGATAGCGATATCCGAATGATAACATTAACCGCGATCACACTGGGTGGCATCTACTGTAAATTTGCTCTTTACTTGTTGGCTAATTTTAGAAATTGAAATTTGAAGTGAACGAAGAACTTCTAAGAAACTTTGATGTGGATGAAAATGACGTAAATGAATAATAATCTTGTTTAAATTTCCATGAGATTTTTTAAACATAAATATGTAAATGACAGTAGAAAAACCATCGGAATATTTTGGAAACGAATTCAAGTTTGTTAATGTTTTCACTAGAAAGTGTTAGTTATGTTATTGGCTATTAATGATTTAACTTATATGACATTTTATTAAAGCACGGAGCTTTTTACACAAGTAAAATGCCAAATTAGCAAAAGACATTATACACAATAGTTATAAATGTTTACATTATTTTAAACACGTTTTTAAAGAGATCGTTAGTTAATGACTGAGTATTAAATTTTAGTTGAAATTTGAAATCAGACAAGGCATGATATGTGATAAAACTAAACATAACTAAAAGAAAGACCATTCTAATTAAGAATGTTATTGAGAGAATAAAACTAAAACTACATTTTTATCTTACATATATAATTATATATATATAAACAAATCAGACGTAAAGAAAAACTTCTATTAATCCGATTTTAGGAAAGATCAACATCAGTTTTAAAAAGTGTATCAGGAACTTATTATTCTACTTCAGTGAGAGTATATTTAATAATAATAATAATGTATGTATTTTTATTTTTTGTCTTACAATTACACTAAAATGAAAATGCAAGCTCAAACATCGATAAATCTTGGCACAGCGAGGTAGTGTTATTGTATGATAAGAACAGATATTTCAAAGAGAGATCTTAGGAAAATTCAATTATCTGTTGAAGAAAGATAAAATCATATGTATGTAGCAGCAGGGAAAACCATGAACTGCCTGTACGCTGTGTACCTTTTTCTAGTAATATTGAGAATATAAAAAGAGTGTCATTCGCTGTCCTTACTTTTATATTTTATTTATTTATTATGGATTACTTTTAATAGAACATGATGGACATGTTTCAGGAGAGAAAATTCTCTGTTAATGTCGCTTATATATTATATAGTTAAATCCCTTAATATCCTGTGAGACTGAGTAACTTTAATTTTACATCTCTTAAGCGAACGCAACTTCACGTTTTATCTTTTACTATAGAACGAAAGATTACAGAACAAAAAGACTACAGTTATCTCTTGAACGATTTGTTGGATTTATGAGGAAAATGCAATTAAATTACAGTCTACTGTTTATTTAATGAATAATGAATAATTCTTAAACATTATTTAACAGTAA
>KK114920.1:79184-145786 GCA_000611955.2 Stegodyphus mimosarum | reverse complement strand
TATATATATTATATATATGTATATGTATATGTATATCCACTCTGTTACCCTGCAGATGAGCTCAGATTTGTTTATTCCTATCTGTTCGTAAATTTTGCATTTTTTGCTTTAAAAGTGATTGAAGTATGTTATTCTTATATTCCGATTAACGTTTTTATGCCTTTAGTTAATCTGCATGCAATAGTTATAGAATTATCAACAATTTAAAAATTTAAGTGGCGCTGCTAAGCCGGACGATGCCGCCATTCGTTTGATTTAAAACGCTTGCCTGCTAGCCGAATTGCTTGTTTTTGCGTAGAAACTCTAATTTTAATTGAAAAAATTGCTTTTTTTTTACTGTTTTTGATTTTTTAGGGTTTTCTGTACTTAACAATTTGTAATGAAGATTGATTTATTATGCCTTGCCCCGAAATGAGAACTGAATTGTTTGAGTTAGAAACATATTTCTAACGAAAATGGGGGAAATAAGTTTGGACAAAGGACAACAAAAATTTGTATAATTCAATAGGCCGTACAAAGAAGTCATGTGGTGTCCACATCAGATAATTTTATTTTATAATGCGAAGCTGGTTGGTTATTCAGAATAAACTAATGTTCAGCTTGCTCCCAAACAGTCCATTTTTGGTTTTAACCTTAATTGTTGTTGGCTGTGTTTATGCGAAAGTTGATAGCTCGTATAAATATGATATTTTATTTAAAATTTCACAAATTTTCCGTGATTAAATCAAGACGCATATAAAACTAAAAAAAAGTACTAAATTTAAAAATTAAATCTATTGAAGAATTTTTTGGAGCTCTGTCGCTAAATTTGGTGTAATTCATTAGATGAGCGTTTTAACCAGCGATGAGTTCCGAAATTCTAAGATAAAATTTACTGAGTATGGTTTCGTAAGTACCCCTCCTCCACCATATATATAAGGTCTTTTTTTCTGTATTTTAAAACATATTCACATATAATATTACGAAAATTAAGTGCAGTAATATTTTCTAATGTTGTTCATGTTATTCGCATGATAGTTTATAATTATATTAATATAACGGCATTAATAAATATTTCAAATACATTTAATCTTAGTAAATACCTCATTAGGAAAAATAATAAAACATAATCTTAAAATAAAGTAGATTATGAATTAATTAAAATGAATTAATCTGTGGAAAACTAATCCTTTCTAAACAATAAAATTCATGCATTTATTAATTCATATTTCACGATGAAAAAAATTCTAAAATCTTACAATAATGAAAATAATTCCAATAAAAATGTTCTAATATTTAAAGAATAAATAAAGATTAATTCAGCCGAGCTTTTTCTCAAAGGGATGAACTTAACCAAATAAACCTTGTCAGCCATTTTTATAACTTCTCATCAGACAGAAATGAAAACTATTAACTTAAAAGTGAAAAACATAATAAATTGAGTGATTAATAAACTAATTTATGCTCGATAAAATGATATTAATAAATAAATACATTACACTTTCATTATTTTTTCAGCAAATATCAGGAATATTGAATTCATCATTCAAATGTAAATCCATTATTCTAATCGATGATAACAATCACCGAGAGTCATCTTATTTAAATCGACTGCCTCCATGCAAGACTGAAATCGTCTGAAACCGCAGATGGTCATCTTAGAAAGAGTTTACTATATATGATTGTAATTTTTATGTCGCTGCAGTATCTTATTATTATTATTATTATTATATATTACTTTAGGGTGCAGGGAAAAAACTTTCTTGAAGTTGAAGTGTATAATATTGATGTTAGAAGCGCTTTTTTATTAATTTTATAAATGGCAGATGCCTTAATAAAATAGTTGCAAAACAATGCAGGTACAGAGGACCTTAGTTATACATCATTAATGTACTGCAGATCCTTGGACGTATACCAAAGTAGACGTATGAAATTAACTTTTCCAATTAAAAAATAAAGTGGAAAAAATGAATCCGTACCTATAAAAAATCCTTTTTTTCACTTCCTTTTACGAAGTAAAAAGGAAGTATTGTAATCGGGAAAAATGTCGGGTATCATATTTCAACGAAAATATTTATTTTGACTGCTATCGAATGCAATTTTGCGATTTTTTTGCGTGATATAAACGTAAAGACAGAATAAAGGACTCTTTTTCCCCAACAAAATTATAAAACTGATTTAAAATGGATTCTGAAAAGATTTTTCCGCGGCGTCTGTGCGTATGTACGTACGAACGTATGTATATATATGTATCTCACACAACTCAAAAACGAGTAACCTCAGAATGTTGAAATTTTGTACATAGGACTGCTATGACATGTAGATGTGCACCTCCTATTTTGGTTACAATCGGCCGCACCAAAATTAATAAATATATGTGTATATATATCCACTCTGTTACTCTGCTCAATTAGCTCAGTTTCTTTATTCTTATATGTTCGTAAATTGTACATTTTATGCTTTAAAAATGATTGAATTATGTTGGAGTGCGGCTAAGCCTAATCATTTTTCTCATGGCGGACACATTTGATTACATTTGAAACTTAGGAGAATATTGGAATTCTTGCCACTCTACAGAAATTAAGCTTCGCAACAACAAAGATAACGTCTTCTTTTATTATTGCGAATTACAAGTAAATCATGCTTAATCTATTCTGGAATTTATTCGAGGAAATAAGTGTTTAAGATTTACTTCTTAATTTTTAATATAGATATTTTGAGTTTTTATGTATTTTTGCCTCGTCGCGAAATGAGATCTGAATTTAATTGAAGGAGAAATACTGAATCGTCTGGGAAAAAATTGTTTCTTTTTTTGTTTTGTTAGTTTGTTTAATTTCTTTTATACATCGTTTTAGATTTATTTGAATATTTATATATATTATTATTTGAATATTAGTATTTGAATAGAGCATCAACGGCAACAATTAAGTTGTTAAGTAATACATGGCAACAATTAAGTAATTCTTCAGATGATATACATAATTCTTGTGCATTCTGAGTTATAAAATTAATGAGATGTAACGCTGTTACGTGAACTTAGCTCCAGAGTGTCGCTATGGTAAACAAATATAGTGAATTTTAAAGAGTGCATTTATTCTATTGTGGTTTATGCTCTATCGACGAAGTAGATTTAATTCAATCCAATAAGTTTAAATGAAATGCAAAATGCATATAATTTAATATTCCGTACAAGGAAGTCATGTGGTGTACACATCAGATTTTTTTTAATTATTATAATACTGTTTAACCCTAATATAAAAATGCATACTGAAATACGTATTGTACATAAATGAGACTAGTATGAAACAGCGGGCAGCAAGCGTAGTGTGCAGTAAGTCCGCAGGAAGAACATATGCTGGCGGATAACGGATTAGTCAGCTCGCTAAGGAGGACTGTTTTATGTTTCGTAATTTAGTTAATAAGATGACGTCACCGAGAGAGGTTCCATGTGTTATAAGTTTGTATGCGATAATATGTGTTTTATTTTGTCTGATGTATGTTTTAACTGGGGAATTAAAATATTTGCTGGATTCTGAATTATATTTGTGAAAAATATAAGTAATATGTCGCCGTCATCATGCCGTATTATAGTATCGAATAATCGTATTCCCTTTTATTATGAAGAAAACGTATCAAGATCCGGGACAAGTCGCAAATCACTCTCATAAACTATAACAAATGAGTAAGAATACGTGGGTTAAAAGCGTATGAATATTAAAATCCAGGAACTAAGATGAAGAAAGATATCATGAACTGAAGATGTAAAAGATGAAATTAGAAGTACAAAGGAAATTAAAAAGCGTAGAAAGTATGGTATAAATTAAAAATATTCAACTAAAATTCAGGCCTTGATAATAAATCATTTTATTTTGAATTTATTCCGAATTTATTCGGACATAGAGTTGTTAAAGATGCATGTATTAACAATTACGTGTGTACTAGAATAGCTGGAATATAAAGAAAAATATTACGGGTAAAAATTGGTTAACAAAAGTAATTATCGCCAGAAAATTAATAAAAGATAACCTGTGATCCAATTGTGACGTTTATCTTGGTCCTTTCCTTACCAGTGAGCTGGTTCCGAGCACTACCTACGAGTTTCGCCTGCAGCTTGATGCGCTCTGCCAGCGTCTCCTACCTGTGAGCTGGCTGTTTCATACTATTAATGAAACACTACACATAATACTGGACATAAATATTTTCCTGTTTTCTAGGTGAAAAACAATTTTGCAACGTGCTGTAACGTCTAACGCCTCTTATCTTTGTTTGGTAATTGATTTCATCCCCTTTTCAAAGTTAATAGATTTAATAACATGTTTGATTTTCACAATCGTGGGCACTATGGTACTTGGCATACAGTACGCAGTAGCCAAGTTCCAAATGTGCATGCCATCGTTATTCTTTTCAAAAAAGTTTTATCCATGGTGATCTTAACCATTTTCTTCGTAGGTGAAGTTTCAGGGTTAGCGCGGATTGACACCGGTCTATTGACGGTCATCATCTCGGAAGAGGTAAAGTGACATAAATACGTGCACTTATAACTCATCGAAGTTGAGTCGTATTGCAAACAAGAGTCGCATGGCGGGGAAGGGGAGAAAAAAATTCGCGTCCAAACAGGACAAATACCATGTTGGACGTATTTCAATGTGGACGTACCACTTTATTTTTTTAATTTTTTTTAATTTAAAGAAATATTCCAATTTGTTCTTCACACTTTCTAAACTTAGAAGGATTTCCTACCGATTAATATTTACCTTATCCACGAAACTTTTATGAGGTTTTTGTTCATGACCGTTGAGCATAGATGTACACTTCCAATCATAAAAATGTTTCCTGTAACGTAAATATTCATATTTTAGCTTTTAAAAGTTTAAAAATATCAATTTTGTTTAAATTACAAAATTTAACATTTATACGGTCACTCGGTTCCTGCATTTACGTTTAGGAAAATTTATTCTTAGGAAATAGATCATAAAACGTTTGATTACGCACGAGGAAAACTGACAGAGTTATTAAGTTTTAAAATTTGGGTTTTCTGACATGGATTTGCTTTGAGAGGTCGCCTAATAAATGAATTAATATAATTCGAAGCTGATTTTCGCTCCTTAAGTGCTATTTAGTTATATTATTTTATGATTTGTGTGTTACTTGTGACTTTCTGATTTACTTGTGATTTACTTGTGTTTAACATATAATTTTGTTAATATATGATTTTGTTACAAATAGTATGGCGAAAAAATGTCCTCTCAAATAATTTTAAAAATTTTCAAAATTAACGTTTGGATATTATGACGTTTATAACTATTAAATACCGCTTTAATATTCTCATGAGGTTTTATCAGTTTTAGGATCATGACATAATATCATACAAATATTCATTAAAGTAGAAATATCTTTCATTGTTTAATTATGCAGATAATGTTACGAATTGTGCTAATACGGAAGTTAACTAATGTTTTCTAGAACATGAATTCTTTAAGATTTTGTGAATAAGATCTCATTTTTCGGGAAAAAAATATTATATTAAGAAATACCTTTTCGCTACAATGTGCTAACTACTTTCACTAAACCTGTTAACGTTAGAAATCTTTTTTCTAAACCGATATTTTATGAGGTTTTTATTCAATACAAATGCAAACATTTCTCTCTTCAATTGTGCGGCCCCTGAATATGATCTTAAACATTAAATACAAATACCTAGGACCAACAGTTTCAAAAGCAGAAGCGTAAAAATTTTGCATGGTATCTATTACAGAGCATTTTACGCGTTATGTTCGTTGTTATGCCCCAAAACACTTGCTTAGCTTTTAAGATAAACAAACGTAAGATCTCATGTAATCTAATTTGCAAATAGCTTCCTTTTCACTCACTGTGGATTATTAGCTGAGATTTGATTTGAGCGAAAGGAAAATGTAACACCTGAAAGGATTTTGTATGTGTTAATAATTAATGAACTTGAAAGGTTTTTGAATGCTTTAATTAGTAATACATAATAAAAGTAAAAAATGACTTGATTAACTTAATTTTATGATAAATTTAATATAAAACGTGCAACTGCACTTAATATTGGCAAATAGAAGTTTTAATTAATGCAGGAATATGTTGTAGAGACATTAGGATTTTTATGAAGCAGGAGTCATGAAAAATGAGCAACGCCCTCGCCGGGACTCGAACATCGGAGCTCTCGAATACGCGCCGAGTGGGCTGATCATTACACCACGAAGGCATGCTAAGAAGGCTGGACAAATAAATACCTTATAATTTGGTATGAGATTGTCGACATAACTAATTAAGTTAAAAAGTAAAATTTATTTAACATTTGAAATTTGAATTTTAGAATGAATTTCAATAAATTTTGTATAGACTTAAAAATAGGCAATTTTATTTTTCTTTCGAAGAAAAGAGAACTCTCGAAATCGGCAGAATTTAATTCAAAATCTCCAACATAGAAATGTTGTCCTTTTGACTATTTTTAAATTTAAGATTGGTCTGTTTCTATTCGATTTAATAATCGTTTGTTGATTGATTAATTACCAGATTTATTATTTAGATTATTTAGAGCTGTTTAGAAAAATGCCATCTGTATTTAAAATTCCCCGAATTTCATATTTTTCCACATGGAATATATTTTCATTCCTCAATTTATTTTATATATTCTAAGCTCTCTTTCAATATTTCTAAGCAGAAAGGCTCTAATGTTATTTCTCAAGTGCAAAAAATAGCTGCCGAATGACAGTCAAATTTTATAATCCACTTATTTGTCTGCATAAAGAAAGACAAATCATTCCTTTTTGAAAAAAGAAATAAATGGAACTTAAATATCAACAAAAAAAAAACACAATGTGTTTTCAAAATCGGAAATATATTTTCGTAAATAATAAACTTATTTCCTATTACAAAAAAAAGAAATTATCTTGAATATATCAAAAAATTATACTTTAATTTTTTTGGCCGTATACTGAAAATAAAATTTTTTATTTTTTATTTTTTTACTGAAAATAAAATTTTAGTGCATTTTTCATTAATGCTTATTTCTCCAGCTTTTCATAGAATTAGATTGATGAATTCTAGTTCAAAAAATCATGTTTTATAAATAATGAAATTCAGTATTACATTGCTATGAAAATTTAAATGGAAATTTAAATCATACTTTTCTTCGAAATGCTTTAGCTTTCTAATTGGAAACTAACGGACATTTGAACGTAATTGAAAAATAATGATCAATGAGTTTTACTATAATTTAAAGACTGTAGAGTCATTAGGTTATTTTGAAGCAGGAGATGTGTAAAATGTGCAATATCCTCGTCAGAACTCGGATCTGCTTCTCTCGAATACGTCCCAAATATGCTACCTTACACCACAAAAGCATTACGGAAGGAAGGAGAAAGGATGTTGTACACTCCCCCCTTTTTAATGGGCTACTAGGAATTAGGGGACCCAATCGCCAAATGCTGGTGGTCATGAATTATTATCCACCATGTTTTAGTTCGAGAGCCACTGTAGAGTCATATTTTCGATCCCAGGAAACTGAAGATGTGCAATGTTTCGCCGGGATTCGAATCTGGACCTCTCCAACGCGCGTCGAGTGTGCTACCGTTACATCATAAAGGCATGCTGGTAGGAGGGAGAAAGTACTTTATAAGTTAGCATGCATTTCGTTTACTAGACCCGTCATTTCTGTTCTTTTGTTTCTGTTCTGTGCATATTCTGATCATAGCAGTGACTAGACACTTTCTCATCCGAGCAAAGTGATAAATGTACCTCTTTTATAAAACTAAATTAACTGTATATATATATATATATATATACATACACTTTTATATTAAACAAAAGGAACTATTTAAAACAGTAATACCATAACATTGTAATATTTTTAATCGTAGCTTTCTTTATTCAGAAAAATGATACTCGTGATGAGGTAATTTTTAAAATTACCTTTTCAATAAAGAGCTATTAATTAAGATTAAAATAATATAAATATTGATTAAATTAATTTTCACGTTCTTTTAATTAATTTATTTACTTTTCATTCATTAGCCCAAAGAGGCAGTTTGACCAAAAGGGCTATTAATTTCGTTTTGGCATTTTGCGTTGATTAGCTATAAACGGCGAATCAGGTTTTAAATTGTTGCAACCAAATATTAGAGTTCCGTATTATAGTTAAAGAAATTAAATAATGAGAAATCTCCATAAATGACTATATGTTTCTCGTTTTTTCTTCCATAATGTGTATATTCTTTGTGATGAAACAACGGTAGCTAGAGCCATCAAATTTTGAATAACGTACGTCTCCACCCGAATATGGGCATCTGGAAGCCCAAATTTGGAATTTGTTTTATTATCTATTTCATATTTTGTAAAACTTTAACGAAATTTTGATTAACAAACTCAACTATTTCAAAGCGAGCAATGGTACCATTGTACGGAAAGAAAAAAAAACATTTTTATCTTCAGTCCGTGAGACTGTGTATCGGAAACTCTAAAGATACGCTCATTTTAAAATAATTTTGCGATATTTCTGTTGAACTCAATTTTATGGTTTAAGTGCCATGAACATGATCCTTAATAAATAATGGTAACAACAAAATGTTAAAAAAACGCTCCTTTGGGCGCAATGTAAAATCTGAAAGCTTTTAGACTTTTTTTTTTCTTGTTATTTTTTCGTTTAATAAAGCAAAAGCCATGAATACGTTTTTAGAATCTACTTAATTACTTAATTCATGTTCTGTAGATAGAATAGCCATATTGAAAGATTTTCGTTACCAAGGAAATATTTTGCATATTTTTTTATTGTTTTATTGCTGAAACTCTTTTATTTTAACAATGACATTAAAATTCTTCTGACCATTAAAATTCTTCTGAACATAATTTTCTAATTCGGATAAGATCGAACTAAACTAGCTCAAATACTAAATTATTACAATGATCAAAATATTCATCTTTAAAAGATACAATTTTACTTTAATGTCTATAATTGTTGAAATAGCTGAATTTTTTAAAAGTATTTTTCAAATGAAAATATTTTGTAAAGAAATGTTTGTAGCATTTATATCATTTATAAATTTAAGTGATAAGGTATAAGCTGTTCATTTTAAAATACTTAAATCGAGTGATATTTTACCAATTAGAAATCTAAATTATCTGAAATCGGAAGACACTCCGTTTAGTTTTTCGGGTCTTCGTTTTAGTTGTGAAATTAAAATATCTATCACTCCTTTCATTTCTTTCATGAAAAAGTATTTTTTGAAAAATTACTTCTTTTATCAATTGATTCTTAATAAGGTGATTTATTATCTGGTATTAAGATTTTGTTTACACTTCTCTTCATTTTTTATTGATACATTCTTCTTTAAATTTAAATTTACAAATATCTGAAGAACATTTCTCTCATTTCTGTAATACAAGAGATAAGCTTTCTAACACCTTAATTTGTTCAATTCAATAAGATAAAAACTTACAAGTTTTGCTTTATCTCTTCTCTCTTAGTTATTCATTTGAGGAAATTCCTCACTTGGGTAATGTTTGACGAAAGAAAATAATTTACACATTTAAAATCAAAATGTAAATCTGTATAAAAAATAGAAATGAAATTTGACATGAAAATAAAATATAAAAGGATTCTAAATCTAAAAATTATCTTGTTAATTATCCTAATTTTTGAAAAATTAGTATTAAAAGACGGGATTATTGTGCAGGGTTTGTAATTCATTAAAGATACATAATTGCCTTAATTCTTCTGTATTATTGATTTCTAATGGGTTACAGAATGACTGCATACAAAATCATAACCAATTCTCATTTTCCCTCAAACCGCAGATGAAATCAGCTACAAAATTCTAGTAAATATTCTGCAATGATAAAAAAAATTGTTATACCTTGTTGTGCCTCTCTCCCCTCCCCGTCACCTCATTTTTCTTTTCTATTTTATAAACAAAACGTTTTAGGAGTCTTCTTTCCCTCTTTCTTATTTGCTGGTAAATTTCGTTGTTGTAAGGAAAGACCATGAATTGAATATTGTGCAAATATAGAGCACTTTCTCTGAAATGCACTTTTCCTTAGCATACAGTTTGAGCGCTTGAAGAGTGGATTTATATAAAATCGAATAAGCATTTGTGGATGGAAAATTCTTAGGTGTCCGAGTGAAAAGATTTTTCGCGCGCGCTTTCCCGTATTAACAATTTTGTTTCATGGGACATTCAACGTTTTGTTCTTTCGGAAACATGGGAATACTCTGGTGATTATTCTGCTGAATGCATTACTAGTCGATAACCACTTCCGAAATCTTCAGGGAAAAATGGATACAGGAAAAGATTTATCTTCTCTTGGCAGCGAATTTTTAGAGCGGCGCAGGATGTGGACCTGCTCAGTGTCGAGTTTCCGTCATTTTAAGGAAAACTTCCCAACTTCCTAAAACCTCGCATCGGAGGTTGGGCTCCGCATCGATCGATGACGTCATCTTTAGTTATAAATAGCCATCGCTTCTGCTTTCGTGAAAAATCAACACAATCTTCCCAGATTCCAAATTTCAGAGGAGGAAAGCGGTTTTACTTCTTTAATCTGCAAATTTTTGTCATCTTCCAACTCCTGAGGATCAGTGACAAATGGACAGATTAGAAACTGCACTCTGTTTGACACATATTCTCTGTTCTTTTAAATCATTCGATAAATATAGGCGATATAGAATTGGAACATTTTAAGACTACATTACTTTGTTTTCGATTTTTTAAAGAACCGTGCTTTATACTGTGAGGTAAAAAAATGTGTGATTGTTTTGAAGAAAGTTCATTCTTAGTTACATACCGCCAAATATATTTAATTATTTTCCATTACTTGTACGTTACTCGACCACATCATTTATTATACTTTCATGCGACTTGGAAAATGTTACGGTTGCACGAGATGTAAGATCATTAGTTTAACTCTTACGTAGTGAGGCAAATAACTATCTGTAGAGTGTTGCCATACAGCATGAAATAAGATCTTGAAAGTATTTCAAGCCTAAGACCTATAATGCATTATGACTCATTTTATTATGTAGCGAAGTATGGTCAGCACATTTAATAAAGCAGTTGATGTGATATTCACAAGAGAACTCACAGAAATGAGTCATTGTGAAATTAGCCGCTCGATAAATAAGATAAATGTGTAGGGCTTGTAAACTGGATAGTCCGTCTTTAGTAGAGGGGAAAATAATAAAAATAAAGACATGCTAAATAATGATGAATTTTATAAAATTAAAAAATATTTAAATGAATCGTGAACGTAAAATATTTATATTATAATTTTTAAGTAATATAAACAAATCCCATCATAATTATTGGCGAATTATAAAAAAAAACGGATTCGGTGTTCTGTATCAGGATATAATGCACATGAACAAAGACAACTCCAAATATGCATTGTATACATAAACACTTTACATGTGCACCATTCTATGCATACTACACTTGTCTATTCATTGTCTGTCCGTTTGCAATTAGATTTGCTACTGTAACAAGTAACGCAAACATTTTTTCATTTAATCTGCGATAAATTGAAAGGCTTCAATTTTAATATCCCACTAGAAGATTTTGTTAATGTTTTTCATGCTCTTGTTGAGCATCGCAGCTGCCCAAACTTCTCTTGGACTCACTCCTGCTAACACATTTTTAGGGCGGCTTAGCTTTATTACTAAGTATCGCTTTTACAGCGCTTATGTTATATAAAATTCGAGAGCAAACTAGCAAAATATTTAAAAACAACACAGCTTTAGAATCCCCGACAGAGTGTTAGGGGTTGCCATTTCTTTAGTTCCGCTATACTATTTCTTTGAAAATTAGCCGTTCAAGCGGACAGCCGCCTAAAAGAATTATCATAAAAAAACAAACAAAAAATATATAGGGATTTTATTGAGTCTAGCTAGTGTCATTTCATAAAACACATTTAATATTTCTAATTAGACATCTCATGATTCAAATGCATTTTTATTTATATCAGTCAGAGAAAAAGTAGAAAAAAGTATTTTTTAAGACTTATGTTTATTGCTTTTCAGTCGCATTGATTTTCTTCTCAGTAAGAGAAGATTAACTTTGAATGTTAGGTATCTTACGTTTTAATGAATAACAAACACGCTGGTGAGGGGAGATAATAAAAATTACAATGATACATAAAAATTAGGATGAAAAAATCAGGACGTGGATTAAATTTGAAAGATAAATATCTGACATTTTTCTGAATGGCAACAGTCTTGCGGGCTAGAGATAAAAATGTTTTATTTCGATCAGTTTTATTACGTCTCGCTTTTAAATAACTGAATTTGTTGAATAAAAATTCTTTAAAATTGCACAGAACATGAAATAAATCAAACACGAATTCGAAATTCAAGATTCAGGCTTCGAGGTGTCTATGTTTGAGTGACTATGGGTTTTAAACCTAAGTCGGGTGACCATGTGTTTTAAATCATCTGTAGCTCTAGACGCCGTCTTTTTTCCTCAGCGCGAGGAGCATACATACGGATTCTTCATTGTAACATTTAGCATATTTTAAAAATAATACATCGTTATAATATTTGGTGGCAAAAATTTGAAACGTGATTCGGATACAAAAATGATACGGACAAAACGTGAGTTTCAAGCATAATAATACATCTGGTATTAAAAAAACTAGCATAAGTTATCAATAAAAGTCAGCATTTCAAAATAATCAAGTTACGCAGAAAAGTTAAAAACAACAATATTTTGTACATTGTTTAATTATTTTGAAGAAAAGGAGGCAGTCATATGAAAGAGCGAGGAAAACAAAAGATATGGATCGGTGTGTTATATTAAAGAGAATCAGAAAAGAAAGAAAGCAAAAATAAAGATTTGCAAAGAAAATGAATTGCTAAAAAGCCTTATGCGAAAGAAATAGTAGGAATATCAGCAACTGCTTTCAGTAGAAAAAAAAGAAGATTTAGATCAGCGTACGACAGGAAAGACAGAAGAAAATAAAATTAAAGATAAACAACAATAATGTTTGAAAAATCTCAAAACTTGTCATATATATATCTAAGGGACTAATACATTTTATTTACATATGAAAGATTTGATATTTAAAAATAAACCTCTGTCAAACATGTTTAATAAATATGTACAGTTTCACGTGTTTTGGTAACATACGCTAAGTCAAGACTCCTATGTAGACGCGAGGGACTTATCTCTATGTTTAGATAAGAAATCAGAAATGTACTAAGGGTATAAAAGACTTTTTATTAAGAACTCTACACGTCGTTCTTCTTCAAATATATGTCCCCTCTGTTCAAGAAAAGGCAACGGGTGCAGAAGGCATTCCCTTTGCTTACAAATCAAACATTAAATTAAAACTAAATCTAAGATTTTATTAGCCAAAGGCTACGCAGAGATATTTAAACGCCCAAATTGGCTCTTAAACTACACCGACGCGACAGCACTATTGGCGCTAATAAGCAACGCCGTAAATAGTAATGATTATCGTAGAATAACGATTAGTAACCTGGCTTTTGGCAGACGAAGAGGCTCTGGCTAAAACAATCTCAAAACCTCACTTAAATATCCACGAGCTAAATTTGCATTCTGGCAGGAAAACGGAAAGAGAGAAGTCACAGAATAGATTCGTAACGTAAAATAACAGGTTAATTAACATAAGTACCTTGCAAATCCATTGAAAATAACTGTTACATAAGCTGGAAATAAAATTAAAAGATCATTAAAAGAACACTCACTTTATCGCAAAAAACGGATGGTGACAAAGCTTTAGTAGAACGATTGGAATATAATAATTACAGAAAATTAATTTATTGATATATGTGCAAACTTTTTCTCTCTTTAGTGCAACACAAGAATTCCATAACATTTTACACAAGAAGTTCCATACATGGTCGTATTAACACAAACATTGAAACTCTTTATTTGGAAAGGGAAAATGTTAAAGAATGCTGTTTCAAGGAGTGATTGCAGATATAACAATTTCAGAAAAATCTTCATTTTCATTTAACGATAAGAAAGTTTTGGGTAATCAAATGGATCTAGTGGACGCACCACTGGAGTTTTCTAGCAGAATTTGATGAATTTTTAGAATATCATACTAAGAGTACGGCTCAAAAGAACAAGGAAATATGAATAATTTATCATCGTTGATATACCATGAATTAATTGAAATCGTTAATTTAAAAAAATGATTCACATTTTTAAAACTGAAGTAAAGAAATTACAGTACTGTTGATTCCACATCTAAAGCACGCATGGCGATATTTATTCGACAATGGTCAATGCAAAAGCATATCTTAGCATACTGGTGCATTATCGGAAACACTAATACAGGACAACGTAAATTTGTTAGTTATAGATGTTAAAGGCAACAGGTGTTGTCGAAATGACGATGAAACAGCAAACATGCCTAGTCAATAATGCGTTAAAGATCTAGAAGCTAGAATCAAACAGTTTAATGAAGTGGCATATGTTGGCCTTGCGCAACATATTCACATAATTTAATTGCTGCTCAATGTTTTTCACAAAGTACATTATATTTTAATACATTTTTTGCATTTTCTAACTACTAGGCAGTTTTAAGATAAATTTTTTCGAAAATGAGGTATATTTCATCCTTAAGAGACTAAACTGGATAAAGTAAAATTCGAAGTGCTTTATTATTTTTAAGTTGAATTTAAAAATTCTTTTATTAAAGCTGAGGCAAAATATATTAAGGAAAAATAAAAAATTTAAGTTTGTTCTAATGATTGCTATTTGGGACAAGATGCTGATCGCAGTACGAGCATGGTTTAAGGGATAAATGTAATGAAATTGAAAATGAGGCATTAGGAACATCCGATTCCAAACTTTACGCAAGAATTGAAGAAAGATACATAAAATGGGTACCAGGTTTTGATAAACGTCAAACAGGTGAAGCTGTTAGTTGAACTTAAAGCAGATTATTAAGAAAATACATTCTATGCTGTTTAGGACAAAATTTATACCAAAACTGATAAGAAATACAAAGACTGACGAGAAATTAAATCATTTCAAGTGGTTTTTACTAAATTTGAAATTTTGAGAACATGTCAGATCACAAAATTGAAATAAAAAGCATTTATTTCGATAATGTTACTTTAGGAGAATTAGGCAGCGAGTTGACAATTTATTAACATTTCGGAGCTCAGACGATATTCCCAATTCATAAAAAATTACGTCTATGCATCTTATTTTTATAATACCAAAACATTGTTAAGAATTTACTTAACTATGGTTGTAAGTAATGAAACCAGTGGAAAATGTATCCACGCTAAAACGAGTAAAATAGCTTCTAAGAAATTCAGGACAGGAAAGGCTAATGTCATTAGAAATGCTGGATATAGAAAAAAATCTTATGTGGATATCTCGTGACTTCCTCGTATGGCCTATGAAATTTCACGAATTTTATCTGTTGCTTTTTATTTATTTCCTCGAATTATTCTAACTTAATTAACTGATCTCTCAAAGCAAGTTGAAAATGACATGAAAATTGCAAATTTTCAAAATAAATATCCAGGTCATTTTTTACCCCCCGAAAATCAAACTTTTGATGATTTAAATTTTTCATAATGAGTATAAAAATTTCCCAAATATAATTATAGAAACCGGAAGACAGCATTAAAAGTGAGATTACTCTATTTGTCGGAAAGTAATTCTTTTCAAATTTGGCATTGTCAAAACATAAATATTTTCGTCATTTAAAACGCTTCTGTAACTGGAACTGTATTATTACGACCAACGATTGTGAAGTAAACGCTAGGTAAGGACATTTAGGTTGAGTAAAAGGTTGAGTATATACATAAATACACTCAACCCCTTACTCAGCTTAAAAGTCCTTACTTGATATATATATAGCACTGTCTATTGCAATAAAAGAGGGAGGTGCACAACTAGAAGTCATAGCAGTCCCATATACAAAATTTCAACGTTCTGTGGCTAATCGTTTTTGAGCTATGCAAGATGCATACATTCGTACATGCAGACATTACAAAAAAAATCTTTTTTGCATCTGTTTTAAATCCATTTTACATTCAATTTTTGGAAAAAGAATCCTTTATGCTGTCCGTACGTGTACAGTTACAGGAAGAATAAAGGATGGTCTAATGGATTCAGTAACGGTCAAAATGGATATTTCCGTTGAAATGTGATACCCGAAATGTTTCGTGATTACAATACTTTCTTTACTTCGTACAAGAAAGTAAAAAAACACACTAGAATAGTTAGTACTCTTGAACAGTTAGATTAAGAAGCTATTAATGACTTTTTTCTGAAATGAAAATCCAAAATTGAAAAATTTTAATTCTTAAAGGTTCATTAATGGCAGTAATGATATATTTTTTTCATTATACGGAAATACTTTTATTACACATTTATTACTTTTTTAGTGTTTCTTTTCTCTAGTATCAATCAACATTTTAGATTAAGATTCTTTAGTATCTATAAATATTCTATTTTGTAGTTTCAATTAACATTTAAGATTTTCTTAGAATCAGCTAATTAAATCAGCTAAAAGAACTTTCTTATGTGTACTTTTATAGAAATATACATATATACTTCTCATAAAAAATAATACACTTTGTAGTATTGTGAATAGAAAGTATTAGTTGTATTGTGTAGTATTGTGCATAGAAAGTATATAGAATGTAATACACATTTTATAGAAAAAATTTTGCATTTAAATTTTTTCTTTAACATTTTGAGATAAAGATTTGATATTTTCAATATAATTATCTACTACTCTTTTGTTTCGATTGGAATGCAGAATAATATATTTATTTTAGAAATGTTTTCTAAAATTGATAGATACCTCGAAGATTACGTAATTGCACTTTTCTAAAAAAATACGCATGGGTATGTAGCAGCAAACTGTAAAGGTCGAGGTTATTGCATTGCAAAGAAAGGTTATTTTTAATATAGTAAACTGAAAAGGGAAAAAAATATTTAACTGAAAGTTAAAGTGAAAAAAATGGGCGCAAACCATATTCTTGAATGCGAGTCAATATAAAGAAATTGAAGTATCTGATAAAGAAAGAAAGCCGCCGACTTAAAGATGCATTACCTCAGAAGTGGGAACGGGGTCTTGTTAGCACTGTAAGTAAAATTGTTCATAAAGATCTGATGTTTTAAAAAAAGGATGTTTAAACCTGAAATTCTTCTGCTTTTGCTAAAGTGTATTGAGAAAAGATAAATAAACTAAAGTGTATTGAGGAAAGAAAAACATCTAGGTGCTGAGAAATAGAAATTTGTGGTAACACCCGATAAGGTATGGGTATACTTAAGTGACAGTAATAAAAAAGATCAATTTTCTATTGCTCAGCTAACAAAAATGACCGTACAAAAATAGCTTCATCAACGTACAGAAAAGTTCCCTGCATGATTCATGATGGTTGCAGGATTTTATTACAAGGATAAATTAAAACTAGAAAAAAAAAGACAGAGAAAGGGAAAATAACTCAAATAAGACTAAAATTAATTCTTTACACTATCATGCGATCAGCAAAATATTTTAGAACTGATTTTGAAGATGAAATTCAAGACTTATTTGTAAAGGACATGAGTAAAGTTGTTCTTCATGTAGAAAAATTTCTAGTCACATGTGTAAGTCAACTGACGCTTATTTAGCAAAGAAAGAATCAGAGACGGGAATGAAGTGCATCTCATTTAATAAAATATATGTAAAATTACCCGCCGTTTCTGGTACGTACTTTCTGCGCTTTCATTTTGTTAACACGAACTTTAGGAAAAGAGTATTCAAAAACATTGAATCGATCTTGTAAGAGGACCTATAAGAAGTGCGCTGAAATTGATATGACGATGCTACTTTACTTTCATGGAAAATTCAAGCTAGAGCTATAACCATGAATCAAGGCTACCAGACAGAGGCAAATCGCCTCTAGAAATGCATTCTTTAATGCATAAAAATTAATTATCAAAACCGTTTCCATAAAGAGCGAACGACCTTCTTTCTGTAAATAGGACTCCAACTTGAAATTAGGGCCCGCTAAAGGCTTCCGACGCTCGAATAACCTCAGGTAACTTTAAAGTTTTAAGAGAAAGTACATTGCAAATTAAAAGAGAAAATCTTCTCTCAAATCGTAATTTCTGAAAAAGGATTATGTATACTCCGCAACTTTTCATAATTTTTAATACTGTATAGAAAATTTCTTGGATATAAAACTGAGTTGCGTAAAAGAAATTGAACTGATATCTGTGTATCAACTTAGTCCATTTAACGAGCAATACTTAGTTCCTCCTTTATTCATATATTATTACTAACCTGTTTTATGTTTTTCTATTATTCATTTTGTGTATACTGACTAAGGATGTACTACGAGCACTAATGTAAAAGTCAGTGACTAAAACAAGTACTTAGTAGGATACTGGAATTTCATCCTGCCGATTGACATCCATGCTTACATTTATTATGGCCAATAATGCTTTATTGCTGCATATGACTTCTTGAATTCCGAGTTCAAGGTCATATCTTCAAGATCGCATCAAGTTGAGTTGCATCGTTAAACAGAAAATATTTAATCTGTTAACGAACAAGAGCACTTATATAACGAACAAGATATAAACTTATAAACTTAACAGAATAAGAGTACCTGAACACAGTATGTCTTCTTTTTAAATCCAACGAATCCCGGGTGGTAATTACATATTAGAGATTTTTTTACAAGTTCTTAGAATAACCTCTAGTGGCCGAGTAATGACTGTTGAACACCATTAATTGAACTCCAATTTTAATGCCGGAAGCTAATTCACTTCATGGGTATTTTTGCATGTTCTCCATGTGTCATATGAAACAAGCCGCATTCCTTTAAAGAGTTCTCAACGGAGTCCTTTCTCAGAGTCCACAATATCCTTTCCTTTCTGTACAGAGTTTCTCACATGCTTTGAAGCTATCGAATAAATAAACAAACAATCATATACGATCTGATTTTTATTTGAATCATAAACAATCTGATTTTTATTTTGCTTTAAAGTATATTCATTTGTTCTTCTGTTTGAGAATCGTCACTAATATAAAATGTGAATGTATATTGCTTTAAAAAAGCTACGTTCTCAAAAAATGTAACTAGCGGAAGCTGCTAATTTAATCAATGGAATGATTAAGCAACTAACTATTCAAATCCTTTTAGTGTATTACATTACACTATTTACACTGGGAATACATTCATGTTGGTTAAATCATTCTTTAATACTTTTGTAAAAGCGCAGCATTCACAGACAGCAATCATTAGAAGACCTAGTTCAGACATAAGAAAACGCATTTTAGCTTTGTGATCCTGGTGAACATTCCCTAAAGAAATGTCTCTGAAGATATTTCTTGATGAATTGTTTGTTCTCTTTCAGCTAACAATATTTCTCTCTACTGACCATGATGTCGAAATTTCGCTAACCTATTTGTCTCTGCTATTCAAGTAATGAGAACAAGCTTTGAGGCTTCGCGATTCCTTATCTCCTGATTGCTTTTATTATAACTCCATAAACAAAAACCAGCTGATGAGCATATACTTCCGTCTCTTGTTATCTATAATTCTTATAAAAGAATCTGTTACACTATCTTTGTTGTAATCGAATGATGGAAATCTGCAAGAAAACCATTTTCGTTATCCTGCCAAAATTTATTAGCTGCCTATCGAACGAAATCGCTGAATTTTTACTTTTTCCTCTTATTTTTCAATGCTTAGAAATAAACGCAAAGTAAATATTTAATTTCAAAATCAAAACATTGGCTGAAGAGCAATAGAGAATTTTGGTAACAATATGCACAAATCAATTCTGATACGAATTAAACAGCGCTCATTAGCATAGTGGAAAACCGCAACAACAGGTTAAATTGTTCTAGTCTTTGCAGCACTTCCAATAAGACTATTTTGAGTATGTTTCCATCATATACCAATATTCTAGAAAACATTTTGTCATCGTAATTTAGAAACTTCAGGTACTATAACGCCTATATAATTATTTTCTTCTTTATAGGCTCTGACTTGATTGCTTGGATGCTCAAAAATCTTGATGTCGAAGACCAAAGTAAGTTCCTTTTCTTTCATTATTTTTCTCGAGAGATATTTTCGGAAAAGGATTTAAGATTGCTAAGGAGGAGGGCGGCAGATGAATAGGTACTTGTTAAGGAAGCATAAATAATAGTTTCAGCTGACTTAGTATAAAATAAATGTTCAAGGCGGAGCACACACGATAAAGTTAAAGAATTTCGATTTTTTAAGCTATTTTCAGAAAAGTAGCTGAGCCTTTCTCTGCGTATCTTCCACTTACGGTTGAGTGGGAGGATAACCTATGCAAGGCATGTAGTATTTAGGAGTAAGAAGATAATCTTCTGCTGCCTTACTAAAAATAAGTATTCAGGAAATAAATAAGTCCACGATAAGGAATCCTCAACTCGATTTCTTTGAATTAGTAGGAAGGAAAAATTAAATTCTGTTGTTGATTCGTTTTATCTATGCGTACTTGAAGATATCTGATAACTGACTTCAAACTTAAATTGAAAATGGCTTTTGAGGAATTGTGAGAGGAATGTATATTAATGTTAGTCATTTATTCTTAGTTAATATTCAGATTGTAAGTATTTGATTGACAGGATGTAACATCAAATTTAAACGCTTTTGGCGTCGTAATTCGGCTATTTAAAACTGCAAACAATGAAACACAAAATTTCTAATGTTCTTTCTTGAAAGGTTATTGACATAAAAGGAATAATTTAGATTATATTTGGATTTTATTAAATATGATAGGATAATATATGCTGCGTTAATAAATCGTTCGGTAAATACCTCTTTACAGTTTGTATAATATCTTCTAATCGCTTTTCAGATCACATCTTTAAGAAGCTGAAATAACCGAATAAGCTGAAAAAGAACGATTGTATATTTCAGTATGTAACTTAATTTATAATTTAAGCATATAAACAGGAACGGCCAACAAGTTGATCGCGAAAGGACTTTTGGCCGATCGCAGCCGAAGGAGTGAGTACCCACAAAATAGTGACTTCAGAAAAAACAGAATTAGGAATCTCAAGGCTCAATTAAGAGCACAACAAAATACTTTTAAAAATCAGGAAGAACAGAATTAGGAATCTCAAGGCTCAGTTAATAGCACAACAAAATACTTTTAAAAAGCCCATGTTGAAATCATACGTATGTAATGACTACTGCATCAAAGTAAGCCATACGTTAGTAAAAATATATAATGACGGGGAATTTATAAAGCAAATTTCCTTGAAATTAACATATTCACTTTTAAATTATTTTAAGAAAACGATTGAAATTATTGATGCAGCTAAACACCTGCAGTCGTCTCGAAATACTGTAATGAGTCGGACTAGGAAAATATGTAAAAATATAAGAGAACAGTTATATTACGACATTCATAGATGTTCTCAGTTTGCTCTTAAATTTGATGAATCTACATATGTAAGTGATAAAGCACAACTGCTTATTTTTATGCAAACGGTTTTAAACGTTGTACGGTTCTTCGCCCTTTGTCTGTGATGAAACGTCGAGGGACCTAGTGAACTATGTAGCGATTTATCGTTAAGTTCAGAACAACTAAGACGTAGACTCGAAAAGAGTAAATTACCTTTTATTCACTCAAATAAGTATAACAACAGCCCTTTTCGGAAAGTCTGTACTCCGGCTTTAACTCAGAGTAAGAAATAAGAACTAAACTAAAATTAACTAAACGAGATTCAGCCGAAGCTAGCCACAATTATCTAACATAATTGGCCCTTAAATTAAAATAGCCGGCGAATATGATAGGATAATTTAATCAACTTTTAATAGGGACGTATACTATGGCCAAGTGTAATAGCTTCAAGAGCAGGGATGCAAACACGCGCCACTAACGACTCCTAGCTATCGAAAATAATTGAACCTTCCTTAAATACTTCTTCTAACTCATTTACATCAACGTGGTTCTAAAATCTTATTCTGGTAGGGAGCTGTAAGTGGAAACAAGAATTGATAGAAAAGGGTTTCAAAATTAAAATAACTATTATAAAAATAAAATATACCTTACAAGGTTATACAGCTAAAGAAGAATCACGAGAGTAAGTTTTCGTTGTGAGAAAGAACTAGAAGTATATCTATATTCAAGGATCGCCACTAATTTGAAACTACCATTTTTAAACTTAGTTTCAATATCAACAGATGGAACCTAAGCAAAGATAAGCTTCATAAATAGATTTATAACTCTACGACAAAATGATGGTGAATTTCTAAACTTTTTAGCTACCATTGCATAATTCACCAACAAGATTACGAAAGAAGTACTTGTTTTACCTAGCTTTAAAATAGTTTTCAGAATAACTGAAAACAAGAAAGTTCTTTCAAATAACATGTCTTCCAAATGCAGCATGTTGAAGAATAGACAGAATTGTTATCACGTACTGATGTAAGGTGGTTAAGTAGGAATAAATTTCAGCAAAAAAAAAGAAGGCAATAACTGAAATGATCAGTAGCATTAATGCATACAAAACAAAATTTATTATACTAATAGAAGATCTTCAACAGACAATTTGAATCACTTTCCAGATATGCCTGATCACTTACAAGACCATCAAAATTGTAATTATAACATTAAAATATACGTTGCAAAAATTAAAAAGGTACTGAGTAACTGAACTAAGTAAAAGTAACTCAAGAGTTTAAGGTCAAATCTTATGATTTTGAAAACGTTATTGTGCAGCATCTATCCTTTTCTTTAAAAAAGCTTTTAAATGTAAAACATATAGCCTAAAACATTTATGTCACTTTTAATTGTGAAAATACAATGGTTAGAAAATGGAATTATAACTGTACAAACTGATGTGTTGTTATACGCCAGAGAACTTAGAGAAGATTTTTGGAAATACGCCAGAGAACTTAGAGAAGATTTTTGGAAATACGTCCGAAAACGTATCCTGATATCACAAAATGTAGCTAATATATCTACCCTTGTTTTGGACCCTTTACACTGTTATATAAATCAACCTTTTCGTATTTAAAGTTCATGAAGTATTTAAAGTTTCGTTCTAAATAATTTTTTAGGCAACATTGTTCTCGACTTGCTGATCCCATACGAAAGATTCAATATCATTATATTCGTCTGGATACACACTAAACTATGAATGCTTGGTTGGAGACATGCAGACGTAGACTTGGTATAATAAAATAAAATTTATTCAATGTTTTTCCAGTTGTTACGTTTCATTTCATAAATATTATGAAAAATATCATACTGATTTAACACCTACTTCCCCCACTGTCTCTTACTGGTACACAAGACAAGCCTGAATATGGTAAATGTCAAGATTTTAATTGGTAGACTGCGACTCATTTTTAAGCAAAACTTTGGATCATATATTATACAGAAGTTGACCATCACTGATATAGAAAACTTACATGATGCCATACTACTGTAATCTCATTAAAAACTGATCAGTGATTAAACATAAACTATCAGTTTATAAAACTGAACATTCTAGCATTGCTTCATATAGTAAACTTCAGTTTCCAGCTGCCGAATATTTGCTTTCATTTCCATTATCCTTTTCTGGTTGCACTTTCTAAACCCTGACACAACTATCTACTTAAAGATTTGGATGGATAATCTAATCCTATTGTTACGAATATTGTAAACATATAAATAATTTTAGTGAAATTATATGTAAATTGTAGTGTCTCACGTATAATGTATTATGAAAGGCCTTAAGAGTGCGAAGCATCACCGGAAAAAGACCATTTAACGTTGAGGTAAATGATTATCACACACCACTGGTGAGATATCGCCAAGCTGCCAATGGTTTGGGGGACTCATTTGGAGCAATTTTGGTCCGATCCCTATGTAACTGAAACTTCCAGAAATTTCGAGAGGTCGAAAGACTGGAATCTTTCGCGGATGGGGAAAAAGTACATCAGCATCAGTTTTCATCTTCATCAGTTTCATCAGCATCAGATAGAGCATCAGGTTTCTGTTTAGAGCTGAGTTCAGAATTTAGCTCAGAGTATTAATAATACTGCGAGATCACTATGCGAGCTTATGCATTTAAAGCTTTTCGTATTGCCTTGCATTTAAAATTCTTAGTAGTCTGAAGTAATAACTACTGATTTATACTGAGAAAAGCTGTACGAGGACTTTTGTATGATGTGCTCCAGAACTTTAAGTGTTTTGGGAAAAATAAATTTCATACAGTTACCATCGGTTCTGTGTGCATTCAATCCATTACGAACCCCCACGCATGTAACTATATTTTTATACTTTTTTATAGATGTATTCGTGTGACGAGAAGTTTCTTATATCTGGCTAGATATCTATGAGTGCCGTAACCTATATAATATACGGTTACGCGGATAATTTGTATAGTAGGAATGTCAGATAAATTAAACCCAATTCCAGAAATCTAGGGAGAGTTTTTACATTTTTAAATGATTTCGATAAAGCACTAAAAAAAGCGAATGTATTAGAATAAAAGTTTACGGCAATAGTTTACTATTTGAAATGAGAAATATCGTTTTAAATTTATGCTTCTTTCAAAATGTCGAATGTAAACAAGCTATACATTAAAGGGTACGTTTTTGCGCTTTCCGAAAAGGAATATTCTTATTCCATTGTTAAAAAATGTTGTGAAATGCGTGAAGTTAAAATTTCTAAGTGCAAATTAAGCAACATTATTAGTCGGAAAGAGGAAAACCTTCAATCATTACTTAAAATCAACTTATCATACTATCAACAGAAAGTTTTACGTTCCATATTAACGAAAGAAATTCCATTTCTTTATACCAATGACTTTTAAAGGGCGAAATTGCATCAAGACAAAACAAAAAGTCAGATCTGAAGCGTACCACTGCATTCCTTGGACAAGAATGAAGACTGATATAAGTATGCATAAAAAATTTGTAACGTATTCCTTCTAAGTCCCCTGATATTTGATCTATGGACTGTGGTGCCTCTGGTAGTTTGAAAAGAGCTCTTTCTAAACACAAACACGCCACGATTTATGGATTCTTAAAAGTAGTGGAAGAGGAATGAAAATTAGTGCCTCTAGAAATTTTACAAAACGCCCTTCTGTCATGAAACGCCACGAAGCAAACTTATAGTTAAAACAGCTATCAGATCGAGCATTAAAAATACTCTTTACATTTTAAACATTAACTAAATGACCCCGAAATCGTTTTAAAATATATAAACTTCCTCTGTACTGTCATTTTACGTGTAGTTTGAGTTATAAAATTAATTTCGATGTCCGCCATGGCTTTCTGTGATGTCAAAATATATAATCATTTTTCGAAAATTATTTATTAATATAGAAATACATTTTCCTCCGAAGTTAAGAGTGAATTCGTCTTTGCAATAGCAATGGATACAAGATCATGATTCAGGTTCCAGTTTGTTTCTAACCTCCCAAGAGTTCTGTTTGCATCTGTAATCACAGAAATTAACCATCAAATATGTGTTTCACGACATTATCTTTGATATATCAAATGTAATTCCAGATAATAATGTTGCTGTTAAGAGTTACTTGTTGCTTTGAAGAGTTGAACTATATTGTATCCTAAGCTAAACAAAATTGCAAAACAGAATACATGCTTATTCTAATCGTTTTGATAGTACAAACATTTACCGCTTGTACCGATTCGCTCCTTCAATCTATTTTCCTATGCATTCTAAAAAAATGAAATTAAAGAAATAAACTTTTTTAATTGTACTTGAACGGTGACTTAAAATATTATTACCATTCGTGAAAACGGTGACTTAAAATATTATTAGCATTCGTGAAAACCGTGTTTAAGAATGAATACAGGAGATTTTAATTCGAATATATAGTAGGAGAAAGGGGAATGTAAAAGATTTGTATATTTCGCATTGGACTTTGTCCCTGAAGGACTTTTGTTTCCGTTTTGCGATTTTGCGTTGGAAACATTAAAAGTCTGAATCACTTTTCAAACTGTTGCCACCAAAATTTTCAACCCTGTATTATATTTAAAGAAATTAAATAATGAAGAACCTGTATAAATGTATGTATATTATAATTACATACTTTTGCGATAAAACAACGGTTCCTAGAGCCATCCAATTTTGAATAACGCACGTTTCCACCCGAATATGCCCATCTGGAAGCCCAAATTTGGAATTTGTTTTATTGTCTGTTTCATAGTTTGTAAAACTATAACGAATTTTTGATGAACAAACTCAAACGATTTAAAAGCGAGCAATGGCAACACTCTACGGAAAAAAAAAACTTTTTGTCTAAAGCGCGCGAACTGTGTATCGGAAATTCTAAAGATATACTCATTTTAACATTGTTTTGCGATATTGCTGTTGAACTGAATTTTATGGTTTATGTGCGAAGAACGTGATATTTAATAAATAATGGTGACACACAAAATGTTAAAAAACGCCCCTTTGGACGTAACTTAAAATCTTTCAGGTTTTTTTGTGTAATTTAATTGTGACGAATGATACGCACATGAAGATGATGAGAAAGTATGCATGTAAAGAAATGAAAATCACAGTTCAAAATTCACAGTTCTTCGCATGTAATTGCCTGTTCCTATTATGCAGTTAAAAACATACTTTAATCTTTATGTTAAAAGTCATGCATTCGGTCAGGACTTCTTCGAAGAAAACAAATTCCTGTTTGAAAATAGTTACATTCAAGTTCTTCTACGTAGTTCGATCCAAATTTGAATACCGACGAAAGAGGCCTACATGGGCGTTTTCGTGTTTTTACTATATATAATGTGAATATGAGCTAGTTTTTCTGAAAAATCGTCTACGTCTCTTCTTAGCCTGAGACTCAAGGAGTATCTTGCAATTATCAGTTGAACAGCAACAATCGAACCTTCTATAGAATTTCAATTTGATAAAAACTTTTAAACTCATCTTGTATATAAAATGCGTTTTTTGTGTACATATGGGTTATTAAATTTTAATTAATTAACTGATATATAACGGGTTATAATTAATAAGTAATGTATAATAGGTTATAATTAAATTAAGTGATATATAACGGGTTATTAAATTTCTTCTAAATTCAAAATATATTTGTAAACTAAGATGCATGAAAAATACGTTAGTATTCTGCTGATTTCTGGTTTTTGAAAACGTTATAGTCCTTACCTAGTTGACTAATTAAGAATAATTAATTACCGTGATAATTTGAACAAAGTTACAACTCTCAACCAAAAGCTTTACGAGTTTTACTTTCTTCAGAAAAGTTAAAAACTTTATATCTCATGGGATTTATTATCATAGATTCTTCTTCTCTAAATAGGAATGATGATTATTACTCATAATTTTAATCTGATAATAGCATGAAAAGTATACTAGCATTTGTTTGTTGGGTGTTTCTGATCTTTTTCTACCATTATCAAGATCACTCTGAAATTTTTTAGATGCAGCTAAATGTTACAAGTTAAGCTTACTAAATATTCTAAGTGTCCTCAAAGTAATTTCCTCCAATAACAACGCACTTTTGTAGGCGAAATTCTCAGAGATTAATTATTTGAAAAATTCATTCTTTAAAATCAATGAAAATTATGCTTTTAGCGTAATCTGGCTGATCTTCGGAAAGAACACGACAGCCACGTAAATTTAGTTTTAGATTTACAAATAACCAAAGCTAAAACACAGTAAGATCAGAAGAATAAAATGTATGTTCTATCACTTTAATGCGTTTTTGTTCAAGGAATTTGACTGTCAGTGCTTCTGATTGAGAAGATGCATTATCATGGTGAAGCATGGGTCTCCTAATATTCACTTCTTAAAGAATTTCTGGAATACACTTAATGGTGGACCAGCTGGCTGTAACTTTCTTCTGTACTTCTAACTTCATGGCTTTGACCGGTCTTGTGCTTCTGCAAAATGGCATATATTACTCTTCCTCGTTATCCTTTCACCATTGCTGATTAGAGGCCATCTTCAAAGAGCAATTCTTACATGCTTTTTGATGTAATGGGACGTCAAAAAAACTATCTTTACATTTCATTACCAGTTAAAAATGATTCTAAAATTAATACGGTGTCCATCATTTCTTTACTTATTCTGACATGCTCCGGTTTCTAATGTTCTGTTAATTTATGGGGAAAACAAACTAATTTTTCATATGCAGTTCATCGTGATTAATTTTATGTCTAGCTGTGGATCCAATAGTAAGTTCCATCTGTATCATTTGGCAGGTATATCATTTGGCATTGTTGTATCATTTGGCATTGTTGTATCATTTGGCATCATTGTTGTATCATTTGGCAGGTTTGTGTAATATAGAAAGCTTAATAAACGTGGGCTTTCATTAAATTTCTTAAAAGTCTCTATTACCAGAATTTAAAACGACTTCTGAGGCCAGTTATATACCATTCAGTATTTTTAAGCTGCAGAGAATTATTTTATTATCTTATTAAAATGTCATTCTGGTGTATGAATAATATTTTTTGTCTTGAAGCGGAAGCTCTGCACCTGGGTCACTTGATGTCGGCGCATGGTTATTTCTTCCCCATAGATGACCACATTCTAACCGTGAAGGCAGACGGAACGTTCTACAGGTTTCAGGTATATTTTTATGTTTTATCAGTTTTAAAATACCAATCGTGTTTTACTTTTCTTGCATTTTTTATCTCCGTTCTAGATTCTTTTGAAATAGCGCTGAGAAGTTAATGCTGTGGATGTAGATCTATTTATAAAGTGCAGAAGATCAAAGAATTCAGTTTTCAACTGTTTTAGAGCCATTATTCTTAGTTGAAATATTTCTCAGTGTTAGTTAGCTTCTTTATTTGGATTTATTACTTGTAAAATTTTATTTGGCTGACTTCTTTATTAGATGATATATAGTTATTTTAATCAATGGCCAAATTAAAAAACCAATCAGTCATCAAGGTATCAATTAATAGAGAAAGAAATATTTCAGAACTCTTTATTTTTGTATTTAAATATTATTAAAAGTTACTTGACTATACATTTTGTAATTCTGATTTCCCTTGCGGCTACTAAGACAGCCCGGTGAGTTAGCGCTGCGTCTAGTAAATAACAACTGAGTCCAAAGAAGATTTAAACAACCTTTTTGTTTCAAATTTTATTAGATTGAACAAATGCGTGGCTTGCGCTTACAGTTTAATTCTCCACAGCTTGCTGGAATTCAGATAACAGATCTGCTAATTTAGAATTTCAAAGTAATTAGATGCCGGAAACTATAATGCATACAGTTTCAAAACGTTGCCTCAGATTTATTAAATGCGCGATTGGCTTCTGCTAGGAAAATCTTTAGCGCCAGATAATTAAGTCGCAGTGCAGGACAAAAGAGTAGTACTACGATCAGCGTCGCTGCCACAAGTCTAAACTTCCAAAGAATTTTATCTTAAATACAAGTACTTTTTATATCCTGGTGAGAATTAGCGAAAAAAAGTGACAGCACAGTTCCAAAACATAAGAAAATGAGTTAATTAAAATAAAACACCTTACATAAACCTCTTACCTTATTCAAATAATCGAAGAGATATGAAACAACATTTACTGTCTAATATATGCGCAGAATATAATGCATTCCTAACCGATATAGTTTCAGGTGCAACAATTTTAAGTAACAGTTATTTTCAGATAACACTCGGTCATTTTTTCCAGTAAAATTAAAGGTAGAAATAAATACCTATACCAGTATTAAGCATGCACTACGTTACATTAGCACATTTGTATTGCCAAACTTTTGTATACTTATTTCTTTTAAAATATTTAATCATCTGCTGAATTTTTTCACTGCGCTTATTTGCAGCCATGTCCTTCTCTACGGTGCATAAATGCGCGCTGTTTTTCACGGGGCTGCCGATTTTACTATGATATTATTTTATTAATATAAAATACACTACAATACAATACAAAATAACAAGACATTAATACACTATATCACAAGTAAATAATCATTCACTCATTCACTCAATATTAATGTAATCACTGTCTTTGTCGATGACCGCCTGCCAGCGTTCAGGTGAAAGTTCAGTGTCTCTCGTTCAGAACTGCTTTGGTTTTAACTTGAAGAAATCTTGGTAAGAGAAGCTTCATCGTGAAACTCTTGTCTCTGAATGGTGTTAGAGAGAGACTGGAAAAGATGGTAATAAAGGCGATAAATGTGTCCGAAGTATTCTTTTTTTCTCTACTTGACACTCCATACTGATTAATTTGGCTTAATGGAAATGACTGTTTTTGGCCAACTAAATATTATTTTTTGTCATATTTTTGGTTAAGCAAGATTTCTATTAAGCGAGGTTTGGCCGTAATATATCATAACGATAAATTTATAATATAATTACAATTATTATTTGCACCAAGAATATTACACATTTCCTTCAGAAAGCCCTTCACAAAAGCTTTCCTTAGACAGATAACTCTTGTATGCTTTACCATAATCAACTAGATGAATATGACTAGAGTTAACCAATTGACGTAGATTCTTTTCCAGAGATTTAATGCGATATAGTCCGAGTCAGGCAAAATGAAAACTAACAGTATTGTAAAGGAAAAATATTATAAAGCATTTTTCCCGCGAGCAGCAAGTAATGTTATATTCTTAGTAGGAGAAAACC
Source organism: Stegodyphus mimosarum (assembly GCA_000611955.2). Lineage (NCBI taxonomy): Eukaryota > Metazoa > Arthropoda > Arachnida > Araneae > Eresidae > Stegodyphus > Stegodyphus mimosarum. The sequence continues at coordinate 115,236 of KK114920.1, read as the reverse complement.
AAATCGAAAAAAGATTTTTGAAAAGTTAAAAAATTTTTTTAATTAAATAAATAAATAAAAATAATTTAAAAATTTGAAGAAGCTAAATAATTGTAGTGACGTAAGGGCAGTGTCTAGTATACTGTGAGTAATCTTAAGGAGTACAAGCAAAAATGGGATAAATTTAGGTTCACTAAAAGAAAGTAAAGGCAGATAATGGAAAAAATATCAAGTGGTTTTACAGAAAATAGAGCTCACTCAAGCGAATGTTCTTGTTGCTTTGAAACTGAAGTCGGCCCATTTTTTTTAATAAAAGAGATAAATAATCCTTTTTTTATATATTGGATTCCTTTTGCTTAACATATTTTCTGTACTAAGTCCACTTAAACAGAAAATTATTATTAGTAGTAGTATTCAAAACTGTATGTAAGTAAAGCGTCGGCACTCCCATACTATAACATGACGCCAAATTGCAGCGCCAATCCACTGCAGTGGTGGCGATGTAAACTAAATCTCTTCCCCTCCTCCTTTCCCCTGCAATGACGTCATGGAGGTTGGAAGTAACATGGAGAGGCCACAATGAGTTTTGACACGATTGGATGTAAATATTTTGCAATTGCGTCGTAATTATATATATAAATGTATATATTTTCTATTTGTACAGTATTTCAGAGTCCTAAGTATACGAAAAAAATACATTTTTAAGCAAAGTTTATTGTTATTAACATTAATTAATTAAAAAAATTAGTTCTGAAAAGAGCCTTTTGTGATTAAAAAGTACAAAATTAATAAGTTATAAATAATACAACCAAAGCACGTTAGAAGCTAACAAGATTTCGGTAGAATCAAACAAACAACCAAATCAAAACAACCAATGACTGAAAAGAAAAGGAGCATGCGCAGTTTTACTGATTGTGTTTCCACATCGCCACCGCTACGAGCGCTGCGGTCGTTACGAAGCGCAATTTCTCACATTGAAGTGTCGACGCTTTACTTACATACAGCTTTCGTAGTATTTAGCTTTTCTGCTCGCATATAATTTTGATGCTACAATACTTTTTTTCAAAAAAAGTCTAACGCGGCTTGTGGTGTTTCAAAATTTGCATATGTTTTAAAATTTATTTATGTTTCTGATGCTATAATTTTGCAATTCTTTGCAGTGCTAACTTGCTTACGGTGATTGTTTTTTCTGAGAAAACTTTAAGTTTTAAACTTCTTTCGTTGCTCCAATCCCCTGATAACGATGTAGCGAAAGATGTAAATTTCTCCTTTCATTTTTGTTTTTGGTATGTTTTGCCATCGTTTGATTGCAGTTTGCCAGTGTACTTTTGGTATTTATTTCTTGCATATGTTTATGCCAAACTGAATATGGGATGTATTTTAAACGTATGTTTTTTAATTTTGCCACTTGCTGCTGCTTTCACGATAGAATTATGTTTTGAACTGATTTTTACTTCGTATTTTTTCATTTTATACACATACTACACCCACACCAACACACACATATATATATATATACACAGGGTGTTTAAGCAAATCGCTTACAAACTTTCAGGAAAGCTAGCGTACACTTAGACCATGCAAAAATACATAGCAATGCATGGTCGGAAACGCTATCCTAATGAGGTAGTGACGACACAAAACACAAGAAAGGATGGACACGAACAGGGTGAGAATAATGTTTATTTTGCTTAGTACCGCGGAAACCGAGAAATAAGAACAAAAACAGACGATCGTCATCAAAGAAGGTGTTCGAAAGTACGACCCGTACCGTGATGCAGAAACCGTGCGACGTGCATCTTGCATGCGATATTCCATTCGTGATGCAGATCTTCCATCCGCCGGAGATGTGAAGCCTGCATCACGGTCCGGGATCGTAATTTCGAACACCTGCTTCTGTTCCAACTATAATTCCCTAAAGGGATAAACTGCTGTTTGTTTTTCCCGCGACGGGGGGAAAATAGAGTCAGAACGGAACTGAACGATGATATGATAAGATGTATAAATTGATCCTGCACTGTTCCGCGTAAGATATTAATATTTGTTTTAAATCATGTTTTGTTATTGTTTTCAATAAATAATCAAAGACAACTACTGTAAAATAAATGACTCAACACTTCAAAACGATGACACCACAGCTTCTTCAATGACGATCGTTGTCTGTTTTTGTTTTTATCCATTGGCTTCTACTGTACTGAATATAATAAAACATGTTTTGTCACATTATTCGTGTCCTTGCTTTTTTGTGTTTTGTGTCGTCACTACCGCGCCAAGAAAGCGTTTCCGACCATGCACTATTATGTGATTTTCCATCGTCTAAGTGTACTCTATCTCTCCTGACAGTTTGTAACCGATTTGCTGAAGTACCCTGTATTGTTTTAATTACTAGTTTTTTGTTTCTTTCATTCTGGTGTAAATGTTACCCCGATCACGCGAAGAACAGATTCAAAGCAATTGTTCTGTTAGAGATTTTACAGCAAATTACAGTATTTCTGCAAAACACTTATCGCAGTTTCTTCCATTGCAGGAAAATTCCATAAGAGTATATTTTAAAATTGAGTCTAAGGAAATAAATATTACGATTTGTTTAGAAAAACTGTGGGAATCTGAAATTCAAGTAAAATAATACATTCGAAAACGGCGGCATTGGTGATTAAAAAATGAAGAATTGTTATGCTCATGATTTTCGGCTCATGAGTTCGGCGCGTTTTGAAAATTTGATGATTTCTAACTTGTGCATAAATACATCTAACTGTGTAAATACATTTTCAAATATAAGACCACGAGCAATGAAATTTTTCAGATTATATTCATATTTAATGGAAACATTCAGAGAAATCTGTTGAGTAATAAATCGAATGATAATAGCTTTAAAATGCTAAAAAATATCCGAAGTTTATGTGTAGCTTTCATATGTTTCGATGTTTTTTCTGTGTGTTGCACGACGGTCTCTGAAAATGTATTCGATCTGATTCGAAATCTTTTGAACTATGTGTATTAATGGTTGCAATTGTTGCTGCAATTCACGGTTACAGAAATTGTAAATTTGGAGTGCTTTTACATTGTTAATTTAGGCATTTATTATATTACAATTATTACTAGTAGTTACTGTTACTCATTGGTCTTGGTATATTCGCGTAAAATGAGTCTGTTGAATTAAAAAAACTTCCCATAAAATTATTTCCTTTATTAAAAATACCAGGAATGAAAAAATACACTTTTGCGTAAAATATTATCTATCAAATATGAAACATGGAGGAAATGCTGATTAAAATTTTAAATATTTTTTCTTTTGTTTCTTTCAAATTTTATATGGCATTCTGTGCTTTGCGTGAGGTGAAATAACAGAATAAATAAAAATTCGAATATTTCTAGTTTGTTTTCGTAATTTCTGTAATTTAGTTTTTTTAAACTGGTGATGATGATGATGATGATGATGATGATGATAAAGATGCACTCAAGAAGAAAGAAAACTTGCTTTCTCAATCGAATTTTCGTATCTGCCAGATTTAAAAATTACTTTTCCAGTCACGATTTTCAAAACATCAAAAAATCATTTTTCTGAGTGAGCGCATAGAATGCGAAAAAAGAACGTTTTCTTATTTCTGGTTAGCATTAAAGGATTTGCTGTTGAAATGGCCGACTTAAATAAAAGTCGTTCGCTTGTTTAACAAGATTTTCCTCTCTCAGTCGCTCTCTTCTTACTTTCCTAGTTCTGATGTAAAGCACCAATGTAGTATTTTAAGGCTTGGTTAAACAAAAGTCTGGAGTTTGTTCAAACAAACTGCGTGGTGTATGCATTAAAGTTCTGCATGTCATTTACTTCCTCTGAATCGATTGTGATTTTCTTAAATATTTTCCAGCCAGCTGAAATATTTTCTGTTAGTTCGCGAAAACTTCAGGCTATTTCATATTCCATGAAAGCAACGAATAGCTCATTAAATTAACTTTATAAATGAGCAGTATTTCGGCTGTGGTAACCAAAAACAATATTCTTACGAGAATATATATTATATCAACCTAGAAATATTGGACGTTTCTTCCGTGTTTATGAAAGTAATCTTAAAGTCCATCCTCTATCTTCTCTCCTGAGCTTAAACATGAGGAGACAGCGTATGATAAACATGTTATTCAGGTCAAAACACGAAAAAGAAGAGAAAATGTTGTGCAGTTAATCAAAAAGCATTAACCTTTGGGAGCTTACATTGACACTAGCGGCAGTAATTTAAAGCAGCGTATGAAACGTGGGCGGAATGGAAGTAATGTTATTTTGGAGTACTCGACTTATCGTCCGCCATTTTGTATCTCGGCGCTGTTTATTTATGTTCCCATAGTCTGTAAAAGTAGGGCATTTGAATAGGTCATCAGCATTGAAAACCTTCTTCACTACTTGAAGATATTTTTAAATTTATTCATAATCATGTAAGAAATGTTTTAAGCTAAATTCCCGAGTGGATACTTTTTTTGTCCAGAAATAATTTGTTATTGCTAACGCTGAATTTATATTTTACAGTTGTTATTGTCTGCCATAAATCAGTTTCTATTTTATAACATAGAGTCAAATCTTTAAAATACTACCTCAGATTTACCAGATTCACTTTCATTGCCTATCACGCAGTTCATTTGTTGAACCTGCGATTACGTCAGTCACTAAATTATAAACATAGTTTAACGCTTGGATAGCTCCAAGCATAGCTGCCTAATGCTCTAAGGCTTTCGTTTTTGAAGGCCGTGAACAAAGCCTTTTTTTTAACAATCTACCCTGAATAAGGGTATATTTCGTTTAGTTCTTAACTTGTTAAAATTAATATCTAGCTGCTTTATTATGCAATCAGTTTCAACTTATATATTGTAAATAATGATGTACTAAATTTAAGGTTATTTTTAATGCGGAGTTCTACTATTACTGTCATAAAAAGGAATTTCCTGAAAGTTTTCTTTAATACGTACTGTTGCAATCAGTAAATAAATCGTTGTGGAAAAATTTCTTTCATTAGAATAGAGAAAATTTAAATGTTTTACAAACAAACAAAATTGTAACATAAAATAAATTAAGTTAACGAATCATGTTCTAAATCTAAAAAAGCATTTTAAAATTCCATAATTTAACTATCCCACACTTTTGTGATAAACCAAAGTATATCCCCCATTGTTATACTGCGCTGTATTTCGGATAGTTACAGGATTACACTAAATTTAATAATATACGTACTTGGCATATGCCACGACAAATATTTGAAATAAATCATTAAATTAAGCATCACATAAATATTTTTTGTTCATCAGTAGAGTGTACCTAAATAAAGAAAAACATATACAATTACCTGGGTTGTAGAATAAAGAAAAAAAATAGAACTCACATGTTATAAGCATGCTGCAGTTTTCTTCAAACATTAATCAGAATTTAAAAATTATTTTAACTGTTATTACCTCTGCTGCGCAACACTGTAAATATTTCAGGATGATTTAAATTTGCTAGATTTTATGCATTTTGGGCCGAAACATCTAGACTCCAAAATGTCTGTATTATATAGACATGAATGGTAACATTCATTACGTTCTTTGAATTTATTTCGAGCGCTAGTAAATGTTTGTTTGTCGACAGACGCAAGAACACTACAGCTTATACGAAGCGCCATGTTAATCAGCGGTGACTGACACTATACTTAACCGCTCAGACTGCACTAGTCACCGATCATTGACAGTATTGTACATTCTGTTCAGACCGCGCCAGTCAGTGTTGACTGACGATATGCAATTTAAAAAAATTACATACTTCTATCACATTCGCAATCGCTATATTCATACAATAGTTGTATTCTTATATTACCTTCTATCTAATTCTACATAGATTTCCAGCCATCGGCATATGCGTTAAATCGGATATTGCAAGCTAAAAGGAAAGCAAACAAGACAGGCTTGGTGTCTATCGTGTGAAGCAGCCACAAGAAAGTTTTGACTCTGGTTTAATAACAGGTTAGAAACAAGTTTTAAAAACCCATTAGGCAGATAACCACGTGATAAGAAATCCATTAGGCACAAATCTTGCGTTTCTTAACTCCCGAATTAGCAATGGCTAACGTGGAGGATTAATGACAGAACTTTTATCACATGAAGTGGCGACAACTTTTTATTTCGATAGGACTTGTTTTTGATTAGTGAGAAGGAGCTAGGAATTAACTCGTGTGAATAAAACAATAATACTTATAAATTCGGACAAATAAAATAATCCTGCTGACTAATATGGAAGAGTATTTACTAATTAACAGCCTGATCATTTTGGAGTTCTTTACTGGATAAATGATCTGTTTATTCGCCTCTGTAACGCTGAGATTGCTGCTGATAAGTATTTTCTTCTGTTTTCAGACTCCTTACTTTTGGCCGTCCAATTGCTGGGAGCCCGAAAATACGGACTACGGTAAGTTAGATGTTGTTGTACGTTTTAGTGATTATAAAAAATTGAAGCAAAATATATTGGAATCCTTTTATCATGTATCTGTAATGCCCAAAACTGAAACTAAGATTATCAAACTTATTCCTCTAAAGTTTCGAATATTACTAAAAACTGGAAAGATAATTTTAGAACCCATATATATATGTTTTAAATGTTATGTTTGTTTCTCAATACGACAGATTTATTTCCGAGAAAAACGTTTTAAATAAATATAAGTATCAAATATGTGTTCGAGAATATACAATTGTGTTTCCAAACGTAATGCTGTTGTATATTATAAGAAAAGAAGAACATTGAAAATGCTGTTTAATTAATGCTAATTATGATAAAATATTCGAAGAATTTTGTCCTTGTAGCACAAGATCTCAGCTGAGCTTACTAGTCATCTTGCAAACAAACTTGAAATGTAATAAATAGATATATGTAACTGAAACATCTTGAGACCAGGGAGGAAGAGAGAAGGTATTAGCTGGCGTCCTTACCTTCTCATCGATAACTGTTTATTCAACCGGAAAAGCCTACTTGGGACGAAATTAATGTTAATTTCCAGGTATTTAGTCTAGCAGATTTAATTCGGCGGGAAGTTTTTCCAAGCACATAGCGCATTTCCCGTTTGGGTGGTATGGGCAAGCCTATTTACTTCTTGAAAGTAATATGCAAATAACTAATCATACTGCCGCCTACTATTGAAATACTTTTAGCTGCATTCTACTAGAAATGAATTGTTTACGGATTTAAGCAGAAAGATAAGCTAGAAGGATCCTATAGATTTTGGAAAGTAAATAATTGCAAACAATATTTTTTCAACATAATATAATCTGGTAATAGATAAATGTTTTATAAAAGCGCATTTTATTTCCTATTGTTTTTCCTTTACTAGGTGACAGCTGTACTCTTTCCGGGAAAATTTAGGTGAACAATACGTTTAACACTACACCTTCATTCGAACATTCAAACAAATTATCTTAAATTTTAATTAGCTCTGCCTGGAATAATCTGTTGAGAAAGAGTGCGTGATAATTATTGCAGATAATTATTGGAATAAAGAAGAAAGGCATAATTGTTTTTCCGATTTTTTATTAAAAAACTGCATAAGCCAAAGAAACGTATGTGCAGGAAGACGCAAAGGTTTCATATAGAATTTATTATGCGCAGTTCAACCAGAATTCCACGCAGAGTAGTCGTAAACAGCTGGAGATCATCCGTATGGCAGGTATCCCCCCCTTCGAAATCTCTGAAGAAACCCTCCCTCCCAACTTCACTGCCTTGGTGGGTCAAGTATCGATTTGTCTGGTAATCGCGTGTTTTCCTTCCGTCCTTTCGTGATGCGAAAATTGCCTCAGTTTTTAAATATAGATTGACTTGTTGTTTTAGATTTCGAAATCTTGGAACTCTTATGAAAGGCAACATCGCATAGTGTGCTGCAATATTACTCGTCTGAGGCAAACAACTGTATGCATGCTTTTTTTTCACTTTTTAAAGCTACGTCCACCTGTTTTTTTTTAAATTCCTTTTTAATAACTCAGATGCTTTGCTGCAAAACTGCAAAACAAATAAATATTTGTCGTTTAAATATATAACTGTTTATTTATTGATGTTATTTTGTGGAAATGATTACGTATATCATTTTATAGAAGATTTTATGTGCATTTCAACTTAAAGCTTGCATACAGTTCTATGAAGATTGTAATAATTTAAAGACAGCGATTTGGCAATAATTTAGTAACGTCTCGAAAGAATCGAAAGTTCTGATTTTGTATTAATCCTTTTAATGCTTGAAAGCTTAACTCTTGAAACACTGATTTTCTTGAAGCGCTCATGAGAAAAACATATTCCATCATTGTTTATAATTCCAAATTGAACTTGCTTTAATACCTAGGCATGAGTAACCTCGATTGTCTTCCTTATATTTCGTAAAGAGAAGTACCAAACTGTCTTGTACTTCTATCAAATAAAATATATAGCAATATTTCTAGAAAAAATTTCACTGAAGACCAGTGACGTTAGCTATCTAATTTAATTGTGCAACGAAGCAAAATAGAAAAAAGTTGATCAACAGTAAAGTTTTACAGCATCATATACATTAGTGTTTTAAATTATATTTAGCTCCTTAAATATAATGATATTTTACGAAGTGCCCAATCAATCTGATTAATTTTTGATAAACATAACAAAACGCAAACTTAGTTACTATTATCCAATCCAATCTATTAACCATTCCATTTCAGTAAAGCAAATTAGTATAGAGCGATACAATACATTTTTCGAACAATTTCGATAAATAATCTAGAAAAAGCAATCGTTTTGGGGTAACAATTATGGCAACAGCTTATTATTTGAAATCAAAATATTATCCATTACTTTTAAATTTATCCTTCTTTCAAAATGTCGCATGTAAACAAGCTGTGGACTGAAGGCTATATTTTTCCGTTTTCCAAACAGAAATATTCCTATTCCATAATTCAAAAACGTAGCAAAATGCATAGTATTAAAATTTCTAAATTCATAATTCAAAAACGTAGTGAAACGTATGGTATTAAAGTTTCTAAATGCAAACTAAGCAACAGTTTTAATCGGATAGAGGAAAACCCTTAATCATTATTTTTCGTGGAAAGAAGACCAAACGAATACAAGAAAAAGTTACGTAATGTTCCTACTGTTTAACGTTAAATGCTAGGTAACAAGATAAAAATCCGAAAATGCGAAAATCTATTGTAAAATGTTTAAATACATCTGTAGCATCAATAAATAAACTAAGATTTACAACTTTAAAAACTAAAAACGTAATGTTCGCCAGCTTTTACCGAGGCATGTGGCTCAACACAGAACAGTTTCTAGAGCCTCGTGTGAAAACTATTTAGCAGTAAATAAATTAAACACATTGTGACCCTTGATGAAGGTTACCTAAATGATGCAACAGAAAAGTATATATATTACCAAAAAGAAAAAGGAAAATAAAGTACAACCCTGGTACAACATTGACGGAAGTCAATCCAAAGAAAGTTTCAGCAATGGGTTTATGATTGTGGCAGAATTCTCTTACATTGAGAAATTAAAAATAAGACTGGGAAAAAATGTTAAAATCAACTCAACGTACTATCAAGAGAAAGTTTTACTTCCGATATTTGCAGATAAAATCCAGAGAAACTTCATCAGGACAAAGCAAAAAGTCACTTCGAAACGTACCGCTGTATTCCTTGAAAAAATGAAGACTCGTAATTGCATCTATACCTTTGAAAGTATTTCTACGAAGTACCCTGAAGTTTCACCTATGGACTATTGTGTCTTTTGTCTCTTGAAGAGAATCCTTTCTAAGTGCTAACTTACCACAATCGAAGGACTCTGGAAAGTAGTGGAAGAGGAATGAAAATCAGTACCACTGGAAATTTTACAAAAGGCCCTTCTAACATGGAAGTCATGATGCAAACTTATAGTCGGGCAAAAAAGACTATCAGATCGAATTCTTAAGAAAAAATTTCTTTACTTTTTAAACAGTAATTAAATGGCCCCTAAATCGTTTTTAAAAATGTATAAACCCTTTGTGTTATTAATAGCTTGCAGAATTGTTCACGCTTTGTGAAAAGTAATTCCCAGATACTCTGCACAAACTTTCTGAAAAGCACAAGTAGGCACCTGTGTTTTTCCAACAAAGCGCTTTGTACAAAGCTCTAGAAGGCGAGCGCTTTGTAGAAAGTACGTAAAGTTTGGAATTCAGAGTTTGCTTCGCAGTATTTTTACTGCATCAGAACTTCTAAGAGTCTAAAGTTGTTTCTAGGAAGATATGAAAAGACTTGGAAGAAAAACAACTGCTTCTGATGTCAGTTTTTATACGTAACCGTCATCGTAGTAGGAGTTTGACAGCTTCAAACCGCCAAAAGAATTGTGTTGTCACCGCAAATTTTATGCAGAAAAGTAATGAGAAAGATATTTATATCAGAAATCCACTAATAGTTCATGTGTCTAACAACAGAACGGGCCTCTTCAGAAATGATGTAGAAAATATTTGGAGAGTGTAAGGACTTATTTTATTCTAACCAATTATTTTTAGTTTCCCTTTCCTTTCCCTCCTGATTTCAGTTTCCTGCCGGAATGTAAATTTGTTATGACGTAAATGCAAAATCTAAGTTTCAGAAGCAGTATTTAAGCTGTGGCTCAGAGTTTTATGCTGCGCGTTTGAAATTAGCTCTCTAGCCGTTGTTAGACACCTTTCAGTTTGTACTGATATTTCCCCAGTCGGCTTTGCTGTGAGCATCCGCTTTAGCGTTTAGTTAAGCTAAAGAGCCAGTCGTTAGATACTTTAATCTAAAATTAAAATTAAGTAAATTAAATTAGATGCTTTAATTTACTAAAGATTTGTCACATTCTTATTTTCTGTTAAATTTACGTTAGCCACAAGTGGTGGGGATTTGTGAGCACGAAGTACGTGCATCTGTTTTAATTTAGTTTAAATAAAAAGGTTATTTAAAACCTTTCTTTTGCAGTATTTGTTCTTAAAGACATAGCGAGAATTCACTGCTTTGTCTTCAATATAGAGTCCATGTTATATGATACCTAAGAAAACCCACAGACTCTATAAGTGTAAGAAAAGATCTGTATTTTTCCTCTTCAATAACGATTTTAGGTTCAGTTTAACACTTAATTCTAAACACATTTACTTCAGGAAAGAACAAAGAATACGAGTTCTTAATACTAGGGAATAATATACTACTCAGGCATGAACTGGCGAATGAACATACTGAGCCATAATTTCTGAAATCAATCAAAGAGCTGAATGTCTAAGCTTATGTTGTCTAATAGAGTTGCCACTAGCAGCACGCAACAAAAAAATACTTGAAATGAAGATAAAAAGGTATAAAATATTCTAACTTTTAATTAGTTAAATTTATTAAAAATATTTCGAAAGAAAATTTGTATCTGAAATCTTGACAATTTAAAACTGTTCTTTTACTCCGAATGTGTTTTGTTTCCCTTCTGTGTGAAGTTAGCTTTTACCCATCGGTTCTGAGATCTTAAAAATAGTTAAAGTGGAACGTTTTCTTTGGTCTTCTATTGTCTCGCTTTCAAGAGAGAATTTTCTGCTTGCACTATTTGCAACTATAGTTTTTGTATGCAAGTCGACGCATTTCTAAAAGGCATGTATTGCAAACTAATAGTGAAAAGACTTGGGAAAAACCAACAAGGAAAATAAAAACTTCAAGTAAATCGTTTTGGGAGAGATAAAATATTCAGTTTTTAGGGACATAAAGATTGACAGTTCACCTTGCCATCTTCATTCCCAAAGGAGAGTAAAAGGCATGGCTAATACTATATTAGCCATAGCTGTCTTTAGAAGCTATAAATACCAATGACATTACATCGCCCATCTCAAACTCAAAGCGATCATGTCTTGTACTCGAGGCTTAAGCACCGTGCACCAATAAAATCGTTTACCAGACGAATATATATTGTGGAGGTTTTACTTATTTAATTCCGATGTTCAATCTCAGAACTCCACAAACACTAACAAGCGAATAATCGCTTAAGTGTGTGAATAAACACGTAAGACTTATGAAGGGTTGATTATCCTTTATTTCTCAGAATATTTACAATTAGTTCATAACTCGGAACTTACACAAAGCCTCCCCTTGGGCTTGAACTTAAATAATTATGAAATTAAACTAAATTAAGCTTAACTAAATCTATCTGAAAGATATAGCCTAAGCTATCAGAATTCTAAGTAGTCGGCCCCTAAATATTAATTAAATCGGCGAAGTCAAGCAAGACCTTAAAATATGGCCGAGCGTAGTGTAAGAGAGAACGTACCCAAAAGGCAAACGCGCGCTAGTCAGGAAAATCAGATTTTCTCTCTCGAAGTCGGTGAAACATCGACTTAAATAGTACTCTTACTCATTTGGATTCACTGCGTTTCTGAAATTACCTTCTGGTAGGAAATTGTAAGCTGAAATTAGAATGAATAGGAAAAAGGCATAACTTAAAATAACTGTTAATAAGCTTAGGATAAACCTTTTCCCTACCAGAATTTAACTACTCGAAGAATAAGGTTTCAAAACGACCTTGTTTAAGAGTGTAAATTCTACAAAACCCTTTTTCATCAAAGTTTTAAACTTGTAGCAATAGTGCTTTCTTGAATTCAACATTAAAACGTTTCCTGTTTAGGGCCAACTTTACACAATATCTAAAGCTATACTAAAACCAAGAATTTTATATTCACATTTTACAAATTGACTTCGACAAACATCTGCTTCTCTGTTTACACCGTTTTGGTCATTTCACAAATTATCTGGAAGGAAACTCAGTCAAATTTTTCACAAGCCATTTTATTTTGTTACCATTATCCTATTATTGAAATTATTTTTGTCCCTCAAACACTTTCATTCACACCAAACTTTAAATCTCCTTCCTCCCCCCCATTCTCTCCAGAATTTGTTCTGGGTGAAACGAGCTTTTTATTGTTGTATTTCCTCGAAGATACACTACCAACTATCCAACAGCTTCGATTTGTTAGAAACTAGACATTCCAGACCTCAGAGGACTCCTTAAACACAAAGCTAGTTCTAATAGAATCATCTTAACATAGAAGCTTAATTTAAAATTCTTAAATGAAGCCTGGAGAGCCTAACTTTGAACAAATTCAATCTATACTTTCATTCAATTCGTCTCTTATACAAGATATTTAGACTCGTGCTTGAGAAAAACTTTCATTTATACAAGTTTAACTTTTACAATAGTTTAAAAGCTGACATTAGCATTTCTACATTCAATAGAACGTTTTAACAGGCAATATTTTAAAATTCATTTTAGATCATTCGTTATAATTTCTATACAAAATGTACAAAGTCTTGCTACAATCTTTCTTTAAGTTAACATACTTGAAGTCTTTCGACTAAATATATTCACAAATTAGTTTCTCGCAAATTGAGAATTCTCAAAACAAAGGTATTTACAAAATAAATTCTCGCCACCTTGCGAATTCAAAAATCTTTTCTGTTTAACAGATAGTTACAACTGCATTCTCGCAACTTGCGAATTCAATTTCTTGCTTTAAACAGTAGTTAGCAACTTTAAACACATGACATAAATCGAACTTTCAATACAAAATAGAAAACAAGGAAAATTTTAACTTATCTTTTATGGTTTCTATACTTCTCCATTCTTTTGTCGCAAAATTCTTCCAAATGGGAGGTCTTAAATCTTGAATTCTCAATCTTCTCGGGCTGCTGGTATTCACTTCCGGCCCTTCCTTTCTCTTCGTTCCCCGGGCTTTGAATTGGCCTGCTTTTCTCTTTGGTTGAGGGTTCTGAAACTCTGGATTACTCTTTGCCTTGTAGTTTCCGGATCTTCCCTCGGAATCTTTCGATCTTTTCTTGGTTTTCCTGGTTTCCTGAAAATGAATGGATCTTGCATCGTCGGGTCGTTTTCTTTTCGTAGATCTTGACTGTCGTATTCCTGTGGCTTCTTTCGAGGAAGTCGGCTTCAGTTCTGGTGTTGGACGTTTTCTTTGATTATTCTCCATGAGCCCTTTCCGTTTTCCCATCGGCGCTGGCTTCTGTTGAAGGGCCAGCGCCGATGGGAAAACGGAAACAAAGAATATAAACAAATTCTTTGTTTCGTTTTTTTCATTGTTCACAAGGTTCTGCCTGAACACACAAGGTTCTGTCTGAACCTTGTGGGTGCTGTTGTGTTCGCTTTTCGGTACTTTCTTCATTGTTATCCGTTTGTTTTCTTTTTGTTGCTGGGGATCCCTGCTAGGCGACGGCGAAATCCATATTCTTGGCGCGCTGCCAGGAACCTGCAATAGATCTTTTAAAACTAGAAAATCCGTTCGACTATAGTACGATTTCATCTGGTCCATGTCAGCAATTGTCCTGCTGTCCATTTTCCGGCTTTAAGTAAACCGTAGAAAATTTAATTTTCTCGATAATGAAAGGCCCCTCAAACCTGGGCTCAAATTTAGCAACCCCTTTTTCAGGTGCGGATGATAAAGAATACTTAATTTTTAATACTTTTTGCGCTATCGTATATTCTACCTCGCGTCTCTTTCTATCGTAGTAGATTTTTTGTTTCGACTTTGCCGCATTAGAATTTTTGATGGCCTCATTAATAATTTTCTATATATCTTTCAATTTAAACTTTTCCTGTCTTTGTTGAACGAAAAATAGCTTATCCAGTGGCGTTAAAATTTTTCTTCCTAGGAATAATTCTGCGGAGACTTTTGTGTAGTATCGTGTTTTGCTGTTCTCAAGGCAAAGCCTAATTCATTGACACAGCTGTCCCAACGGTCATGATAATTCTTAACATATCCCCGAATAAATTTAACTATATTCTTATTTACGTGTTCCGCAATATTTGATTGCAGTCTATGAGGTACCATTTTTAGATGGCGTATGCCAAGACCTGTGCACAGATTTTCAAATAAATTACTTACGAATTGCCTACCATTATCTGATATTACTTTTACTGGGGTCACGCATTTTAAAATATGTTTAGTTAGAAACGAATCTGCTACTATTTTTGCTGAAGCCCATTTAATTGGAATTATTTTCATCCATTTTGAGAAATGGTTAACAAGTCTCTTTTTTTATTAATCTTTGTTCTAGGGTAGGGACCAAGAAAATCCTTGCCAACCAATTCATTTGGGAAAGTGGTTTTTATGCTGTATAAGTGGCCGGCCGGGTTGTAATTAACGTCGTTATTTAATTGACACAAGTGACATGACCTGACATACGCCGTCACAACTTTGTATACTGCGGGAAATACACCGCTTCGCGGACCCTTTGCAGGGTTTTCCTAACACTCAGATGGACTCCTAATTTAGAATCATGGAGCTCTTCTCGAATACTTAAGCGTAGACTCACTGGGACTACCGGTCACAGTTCTTGATTATCGTTGGTTGTTTTTGTATAAAAGAGCAATTTACCGATAATTTCATAATGGGCCGCCTATTGCAACTAGCCGTTAAGTCTACATATTCAAAATTTCTGGATCTTCCAGATAAGTGTAAATGTCTTTAAATTCTGGATCCATTTTTAATTCGGGAATTATTGTTTCCCGGGTTCAATTATTTTCGCAGTTAGCATCGTACATTTAATTGTATTTCCGTCTTCATCGATCTTAATCGTCAAAAGGGCATCTGCAACTACATTTTCTTTCCTCGGCGTGCGTTTTATTATTAAATTAAACTCTTGCAGTTTTAGCGTCCAACATATGAGTCGGGGCGAAAGATTCTTACCGAAGTACAGGCGACCAACTGCCGCGTGATCTGAATACACAGTTATCGGGGCACTTCCAAAGTACACACGGAATGTTTGCACCGCTAGTAGAACAGCGAGGGTTTCCCGTTCAGTTGCGGTATAATTTCGTTGAGTTTGATTAAGCGTCTTGCTAAAAAAAGCTATTGGCTGCCCATTTGGGGAAAGAACTGCGCCAACTGCGTAGTCTGACAGGTTTTCTGCAATTTCCAAATTCTGATCACCTTCCGGGAATTTAAGAATAAGGGCGTTAATTAAGGCGTATTTCAATTCTTCAAACGCCGTGTTCGCCTCCGCTGTCCATGGGAACCTAGTCCTTTTTCGTTTAAGCACAAACAAGTGTTCAACTATCTTTCCAAAATTTTTGATGGATTCCTCTATAATAGGAACACATTCCCAAGAAGGATGATAATTTCTTAGCCGTATTTGGCGGTGGATAACTTTTGATCGCTAAAATTTTAGAGTTGTCAGTTTCGATACCGTTTTCCGAGATTTTATACGCGAGGTACATTAGTTCCTTGGACGCAAATTTGCACTTTTTGGGATTAATTTTGAGGACCGCTTCATTTAATAATGTAAAAACTTCTTCTAAATGTTTAATGTGTTCCTCTAGGATTTCGCTTGTCACAATAATATCTAGGAGATATATGACTGTACTTTTTCCCAAGACTGGCCGTAAAACAATATCAATAACTTTTTGAAATGTAGCCGGAGCTCCGCTTAAGCCAAACGGCATTCTCAAAAAGGCATACACGCCTGACTTTGTAATAAAAGCTGTTTTTTTTTGACATCCTCGGGGTTTTCTGCAATTTGAAAATATCCTGACGTCAGGTCTAGTGTAGTAACATACACTCTTTTTGCAAAAAAAATCGAAGCACCAAGAAGGACTTTTGCGATCGTGACAAAAATTAGTATGCAAAAACATCCTGATCGAACATGCAAATGATTAAAGTTTCAATGGAAATAAACAGGAATTGCGATCATAGCGCTCATTTCTAGTGCACAATTCGCAAAGTATAAAACCAGTAACAGAGGCGGAAAATTTATCTTTTATTGTTGCTGCCATTGTAATGCCGTAAAGAAGCAACTAAAGATGCCATTACGACGATATCGAAGACCTTATAGATAACTAAACGACTTAGAACGTGGTCGCATTGTAGGTTTGTGGGAAGCTAGGTGGTCATAACGAGCAATAGGTCGCCACCTGCAGCGTACAGACACTGCTGTGCAGATTGCACAGCAATGATTGCTACAAGGAGACTGCCGACGAATTGAAGTCTCTGGAAGCCCAAGGATCGCAAATGAGAGGCCAGATAGGATGATTTTTCTCCATGCCCGAACCTCCCTAATGGTACCATTGCCGACTGTTCAACGCATTACAGCCACGTCTATACGTCTCGTGGTACCATCGACCATCTCACATCGCTTGTCTGTGGCGGGGTTACGTTCACAAAGGCCTTTAGGACGATTGTCTTTGACCCCACAACAGCGGCGGAATCTCTGGAGTGGTGTCGCAGCCGATCATCATGACTGCCATTAGACTGGCATCGTATAGTGTGCAGCGATTGAATCCTGCTTCACTCATGAAGCAGATGACCACCGTGTTCGTGCCTGGAGAGGACAGGACCAGCGGTCCCAATTTTACAAAGGCATACCGCCATAACCCCTGGTGTATGGTGTAGGGCGCTAATTCTTAGGACAGCAGGTCATCTTTAGTCATCCTCTGCAGATGTTTTAACAACTGAACGATATGTAAATACGATCCTGCTGCCGGTTGCATTAACCTTCATGGCAAGTCATCTTGGGGCCATTTTCCAGCAAGATAATTCCAGGCCACATACCGCTCGCATATTTCTGGACTGTCTCCGTGCGGTCGATACTCTTCCTTGGCCAGCAAGGTCACCAGACCTTTCACCAATCGATCATATCTGGGACATGGTAGGCCGTCAGATTCGGGCACCACGAAATATCACAGATCTGGAGCGACAACTGATGAATGCCTGGCAGAATGTGTCGCAGGATGACATTAGGAACCTCTACCACTCCTTAAATTCGACGAATTCAAGCATGCATTGCCACCAGGGGCAATTCGACCAACTACGAATTTGAACACTCAATGGGTGATTGTGAACCGTGAGCAGGTACTATGACCTTGAATTTTTAATCATTTAACTATCCGTGTATGAGCTACAGACGTATTCAATTTCATCAAAAACATTCATTCCTTCATGGTGCTTCGTTGTTTTTTGAAAAAGAATGTATTTCGTCGAACGAATCTTTCTTATAATTTCATCTATTATCGGGATATGATACGTGGGGATATTTCGTTATGCTATTTAATTCTCGGTAATCAATAGCAAATCTACATGCGTTCGGATCTGCGGGTGGCAGTCCATTCTTCTTTCTACATAAAACTACAGGACTAGCATAGGGGCTGGTACTTGGCGTAATTATCTTATCCTCCTGCATTTTCTTAATGTGTTGCTCGAGAATGTCTTCCTTCACCCGATCATATCTGTATGGTTTTGAACGAACTGGGGGTTCACTACCAGTGTCGATGCTATGAGAGACAATCTGGCAGAAGCCAGGTTTTTCATCCAATAATTGAGAAAACGTTCTTACCAATTCTTGAATTTTTTTTCTCTTTCTTCTAGGTGACTTTGATTCATCTCCGGGACTGCGGTTTTTTTTTCTTGAATTTTGTCCATCTTGACCTGTAAGGTAGAATCTTTAAAATTAATTTCTGGGCTAGCTGCTCGTAAGAAATCAACCCCCAATATGACTGCGGTTAATAAATTCTTTACTACAAGAAAATTGATTTTCTGAATCTCATTTTTTATTTGAACATGCAGCCCCACTTTTCCCAAGCAGACACACTGCTTGCCTTGGGCAGCAGTCACGCGTTGTCCCGTTGTCTTAAACACTATATAACGACGAAAATGCTTTTGAAAAAATTCCTGCGACAGGAAGCTGCATTGAGCCCCGGTATCCAGTAAGGCGGTCGTAGGTTCGTCGTTTAGTAGTATCTGGATTTCTGGCAAGGCCAAAATTTGTACGACTACCGAATTCAGTTTGATTTCTGAGGGATTTACCTTCTCACACAGTGACTTCACCCTCCTTCTGATCACCGTGACTAGTATAAATTTTTCTTTTCAACCCCTTGGTCCAACTGCTTTTTATTTCCCCCGGCTTTGATCTGACAAGCTTTTTTCTTATCCGGCTTTGCTACCTTCCCCTCTTCCCGATAGGAATTTTGCTGACCTTAAGGTTTTGTCTGGGCGAGAAACCTTGAAAACTGCCTAAAATTGTTCGCACGCGCGTTTTCGGCCGTTCGCCTACTCTGAAATTTGACAGCTAGTTCGAATAAGCTTTCCAACGTTTGCGGATTTCTAAGTTCAAGAAAATTTTGAACTGACGGAAGCAACCGCAGCAAAATTATTTCAATCATTTCCTTGTCGGGCCTTTTTCCATATAATAATTTGACAATATGAATCTTTCTTAAGATGAAGTCCGTTAACTCGTCAACATTAGTTTGATATTTACTGAATAATTCTGATTCCAGTCTTGCACGGTCTCTTTCTACTGGGGATGCTTTCAATAGGGATTTTTTTAAATTTTTCCACGTATACGTTTTGGATCTTGGATCCCCCAACAAACTCTTGCCAGTGTTCTTGTACCAGCTGAGGGCTTGACCTTTTAAGTTCGACGTAGCGATGATGATTCTTTGCGTCTGGTTGACAGGGTATAACGTGAAGCTGCTTCAGGAAGGTCATTACGGATCCTCTTCCATCAAAAGTTGCTGTTGGCTTCATCGCGGCCTTCATAGTTTCAACAATAAATCCGAATCCCTCCATGGGGTTTGGTTGTGGCTGAGGGAACTGAAATGTGGGAGGGGTCAACGAGAAATCTTCAGTACCTAGCGGCATGGTTCGTTAAGAACAATTTCGGGCGCCAAATGTGGGGTTTTACTTATTTAATTCCAGTGTTCAATCTCAGAACCCCACAAGCACTAACAAGCGAATAATCGCTTAAGTGTGTGAATAAACATGTAAGACTTAAGAAGGGTTAACTACCCTTTATTTCTCAGAATATTTACAATCAGTTCCTAACTCGGAACTTACACAAAGCCTCCACTTGGGCTTGAACTTAAATAATTATGGAATTAAACTAAAGAAAGCTGAACTGAAGCTATCTGGAAGATATAGCCGAAGCTATCAGAATTCTAAGTAGTTGGCCCCTAAATATTAATTAAATCAGCTAATCCAAGCAGGGGCCTAAAGTATGACCAACCGTAGTATCTTAAGAGAGAACGTAGCCAAAAGGCAAACGCGTGCTAGTCAGTAAAATTAGACTCTCTCTCTCAAAGTCGGCGAAACATCGACTTAAATAGTATTCTTACTCATTTGCATTCACATCGTTTCTGAAATTACTTTCTGGTAGGAAATTGTAAGCTGAAATTAGAATGAATAGGAAAGAGGCGTAACTTAAAATAACTGTTAATAAACTTAGGATAGACCTTACAACCTTAACAAACAATTTAATGTCAATGATTTTCTTTTACATCAACCGTTACCATTTAGCATTTATTAATTAGGCCGTTAGGTTTTGATCAATGATATCTGGCAATTAAAATAAAACATAATGAACAAATGTTTTCGTGTGTAATGAAAAACATCATCTTCTTTCATCCAGTCAGCTGCTATGTACTAACATATTTAACGAATGATATATATTTGATTGTACATGTGTGATAAGCCTAATATTTCATATTGGTCAGAGCTGGTGGCCTACCAAACTCAGAATTTCGTTCTTTGCTGATCATATTCTGAGTTGGAAATAGTTTGGCAAGTTGCTTGTGAAACGGACTTCTTATTAAAATGGCAGCACGTACAAGCATAATTTACAGATTCTATGCAGATTTACAGATTCATATTTGGAAGTTTCTGAAGCTTTGTCTTGGTATATATCTTTCTCGTTTTAAGCTTACGCTGAAAGGTAGTGAGCAAGGCAGGCACATGAACTTCAGCGCACGTGAAAATGTTTTAATAAATGTCGTATTTATTACATATGTCGGATGTATTATCAAATTTGGCATAAATTAAACTGTAAACATGTTTATGTTTAAACGATGCGCCTTGTGATCGACTCGTATTCAATCATTTGTAACTTGTAATTATTGTGCGTTAGCACAATTCTGAATGTCGATACTAGACAGTTAAGAAGCTCGATGTACAGTGCTATAACCACTTTCTTCTCTCTCGTTTCAGATGCAAAATGAAATGTAGTAACTCCTCTAATTTTCCGCTATGAAGCTCTGTAACCACTTTTATTCGATCGGAGATTCAATTGATCTATTGTGTACAGTATCGTGTTCACAATTTTGACGTACATATAGTCCGTTTGGGCCCTGTATATATCGTTTTGGCAAATGGATGTTTTTTGGAGATTGCACTAGATCGTGCAGGAAGTGCTGAGAGGGCATGACAACCATGACCTTGCGGGATTCCACCCTTTGATCTAACAACTAAATGTGGAGGAACCTAACGAACAGTTAAGCGAATATTCGCTTTAGTTCAGAAACAGAGACGTAAACTCGAGAAGGGTTAATTACCCTTTATTGCTCAAAATAAGAATTAAAAGTTGGCCCCTTTCTCATGGCGTACAGCAAAGCCTCCACTTGGGTTTGAACTCAAAATAATAAGAAATAAGACTTAACTAATGCTTAACTAAAACGATATACCCGAAGCTATCAAAATTCTAAGTTGGCCCCTAAATGTCGAATAAGCTACCGAAGCTATCAAAGGCCTGTAATACGCACGAGCGTAGTAACAGCTTAGAGAGTCCTAGCCAAAAGGCAAACGAATGCTAGTCAGAAACTCTGGGGCTCTCTTTCGAAGTCAGTGGAATAGTGGAATAAATACTACTCTTACTCATTTGCATTAAACGCAATTCTAAACCATATTCTGGTAGGAAGTTGTAAGCTAAAATTAGGATGGACAGGAAAATAGCTTTAACTAAAGATAACTATTAAGAACTTAGGATAAACCTTGCAACCTTAAGGGAGCATATAGTGAGAACAGCTGAAAAGCTGCCCAAGGTAGCTGGTGCCTGCATAATAACTGAGTATTCGAGTTCCTTAAGTACGATGCTTATACCATTAACTCGCCAACAGACGTGAGTGATATTAGTGACTAGTTAAACAACTTAGTAATAGTACATTTTAGCTTTACCTTCAGTGCAATATTTTTTATAGTACAATAATATTGTGATATGTTGTATGAAATTTACTTTTCAAAAAACCATTTTGATATTCCTTAACATGCGTTTTTTTATCTTCTAAAGATGAAATAGAAAATCTTAAATGCATCATCATTACAACTGAATCTCAGTTCTTGGCCTTTTCTACGATTAAAGTGCAGCTTATAAACATGTGATAACTAAACACTTTATACTGTCATGAAGAAGTAGAATTTCATGGCTCTGAATATTTCTGAAACAGCACAATATCACGTCTTTGCAAGCTATCTCACTCTCTACATAGTTGTTATTTCATTATAACGCCATTGTATCACTTTATGCATAATAGAATTAGATTAAAAAATAGAGAATAAAGCTTTATATCCTTCTGATACTAAACTGAAATCGAAAGGATCAGGTTTCAGGTTTTTCTTTTAAATAGTTCAGCGCGTTACGAAATTATTTTCTTCCTTTCTCATTGCAGCCGTCTACCTGTGCAAACGCACGATGCAGAACAAAACGCGCTTGGAATTAGCAGACTACGAAGCTGAGAATCTAGCGCGTCTGCAGAAGATGTTCTCGAGGAAGTGGGAGTTCATTTTCATGCAAGCCGAGGCCCAGGCTAAGTACGTTTGTTAGACTATAAATCTTGTAGAATTTGTCATTAAAATCTTGTAATATTTTTAAAAGACACTTTAATGTGAGAAAAATATTTATTTAGAAGCCAACATGAAACATGCAGTTCTACTTTAAACTACCATTTTTTCAAAAATACTAAAATTCGAAATTTTGTACATCACTTTTAAATGCGCTCTAAATATTATTCCTTTTTCCTGATAAAGGAGGTTTGTATTGTATGCTTTTGAAGTTTTTAGTGCCACTTTTGCATAGTTCAGATCCTCCTTTCACTTTGTGAAAGATTTTGAGAGGATAAGGAAATATTTACTGGTCAGAACTAGCTTCGCAGAACGCCTGCATAAAAATTTAAGTAAAAATGCTTCGGATATTTTTTATTAAAGATGTCTGTCACGTTACCAAAATTATCCCAGACTGAAGGCCTACATAATTTGATTTATTTCTTTATTTCTTATTATTGAAGTCGAATCGTGAGTCTACGATTCTATTTAAGAGATATTTATTCGTCTTTAGTCGTGCAATCGTTTCTGAAATCCTTGAAATTTGAAATAATCATCTGTATATACAATATAAAAGCAATTGTTAGAAAGGACTTTATTATCTATTTCTCTTTGATTTGAAAAACATCTTTTAACACTTCATAATATTTCAAATTTCTGTATTCCTTTCAGGGTGGATAAGAAGCGGGATAAATTAGAAAGAAAAGTTCTAGATAGTCAAGAGCGTGCCTTCTGGGATGTCCATAGGCCAGTGGTAATAATATTTTTGCATACGTATTCTTTGCAGTTCATAGTAATTTCATTCAGCAAATAACATTAAATTCAGACATTTGATGTCTGAATTGTCATGCAGTAGAACCAAAAACATTAATTTTCATAATGTAAGAGTTTTGGCAAATAAGAAACTTAAATTCAATTTTTAAAACACTTACGATAGGTTTTGAAGAGCACTACGTGTTGTATGCGTAGTTTTCATTACATTATTATGGGGAAGAATTTACGATAAGCATCACTAACTCATGAAGTTAAACTAGGATTTATTTATTTACATAGAAATGAAAAGAAAAATAAAAAAAGAACAATCGTCACAACTTAAAAACGTCTGCGTTCCCTATCGTCAACCTCTCGTCTGACCACAGCCTAATCTAGATGACTCTTTTTACATAATCTTACTCAGTTACAGTTATAATTCCTACATTATTAAACTGCCTGTCTTCCGGTTGAACTGTATCGTAACTTTATTTGTATAAATAAAAAGATTTTAACTATATTGCAGTGGGCAGAAACAAATTTTGCAATATGTTTTAAACACACTTGCACAAAGCCTTTGAATTTTATTTTAGTTCTTTTAGAAGGCATATATTATGTTAATTCGTGCTTACAGCTTTAATACTATTAAAAGCTTTAAATTTTCATTTAATTTCACGGAGTATATTATCTCGGTCTAACAGCTTTAATACTATTTACAGCTGTCAATTTCCATTTCTTTCAATTGAAATTTATGTAACTATTTAGCATTTCCTAGCACTTTAAAGATTGAAAGTAAGATAAACATTCTTTGTAACTCAAAAAACAAATGTACTGCAGTTACCATAGCTTAATCACGAGCATTTAATTTCATGCTATGAGCTGGATGACGTGTTGTACGAATTTGTTCACGAATACCAATTTGTTGCCATTGTTTTACCCTTTCATGTTGCTTCCATGATCTTGTCATTGGCTAATGAACAATAGCTACCACTTTATAGAAATGAATACTTATATAGGAGTTGGAAAAATAAGCAAAAATTGTAATTTTGTTCACGAGTGTTGATCTTCAATTGTTATTACAGTTTCGTGGACAATATTAGGAGATTCTATCAATGTCCAGGAGAAGTCATTTGCCCGATTCGTTGAGGTGGCGGGCGTTCGAATGGATGGAAATGGGAATGTCACAAGCTGAAGCTGCTAGGTATCTCAATGTCTCTCGTAGTGTGGTCCACCGACCATGGAATCCGTCTGAATCCGAGGTGTATAAAAGACATATTCCAGACAGACCTAGAGTTACAACACCTGCGGAAGACTTTTATTTAGCTCTTTCGGCCCGAAGGAGGAGTAACATTACTGTGCTTCAGCTCATGGCAGATCATTTGGTGGCAACAGGAACAAGAATCTCAGCTACAACATTGCGCTGATGACTGCAAAATACAGATCTGTATGCAAGACGACCAGTTGTTTGTGTCCCCTTGACCCGAGGACACAGATGTGTCGTTTATGTTGGACAAGAGAAAACGTCTCCTAGACCAGTCAACACGTATGTTCTCTTCCCAGACGAGTCCAGGTTAACATAGGAGAGTGATTCAGGTCGTTAGCTGATTTGGAGGGAACAACACAAAAGATATAACCAATCCCACATTATGGAAAGACACAGTTACAGAGTTGGGTGGTGGAATAATGGTTTGGGCTGATATCTCTCTCGGTGGTCACATTAACCTGCATGTATTCCATGGAGAAACTTTGACCGGTGTGAGATATCGAGACGAGATCCTTAATTAATATGTCCGCCCATATGCCGCTGTTATTCGTCCTGGATTTCTTCTGATGGACGACAATGCGCGATCGCACCGAGCTCGGGTTGCTGAAGAATATCTTGAGGGTCACGGTATGGAGCGGATGGAACGGCCAGGCCAGAATCCGATAGAGCATCTTTGGGACTACCTTAGGAGACAGGTTGCTGCTTTAAGTCCTCCTAAGGTCGTTAGATGAGCTTGAACAAGGATTAATCCAGTGTCTGGTCGTTGCTTCCCATTTCACTAACCGACAACTTAATTGAAAGCATGGAACGTCACTGTCGCCAATGAG
Source organism: Stegodyphus mimosarum (assembly GCA_000611955.2). Lineage (NCBI taxonomy): Eukaryota > Metazoa > Arthropoda > Arachnida > Araneae > Eresidae > Stegodyphus > Stegodyphus mimosarum. Next base: position 89,842 of record KK114920.1, on the reverse strand, counting down.
TTGCAGCTAGGGGTGGACATATTCCTTATTAAAACCCATTTTTCCTAAAAAAAATGTAATATACTGTTTTTGGATATACGACTGGATTTATCTCCCAAGAGTGAAATTTTTGTTGTAATTCATGTTTATGTTGAATTTTAGAAACATTTTTATGTCGCATTCCTTAAAGAACTGTTTAGTGAACATGTCCTGTAAATTTCTTGTTTCTGTGTTGCTTCATTCTCAAATTAGACACAAAAAACATGCCGTTTCTTAACTTTTGGAGGCCAGTGTAATGTATGAAAGACTAACTGAATAAAAGATTTTTCAAAATGGCAAAATGGCATCTTCAATCTCATGAAATCTAAAAAAAATTATATTGTAAGTTATCTCAAAAAGCTGTCAAAACACAATTCTTATGTGGAATTTAAGACTATCGAGTTATATTTGTTTCTGATTATACTGTTCTACGAACTAAATGTGATTTCAATAAAAATTCCTGTAATTATTTTATTTTGGATGCTTTTGCTAAGGTATGTAGCTTTTCTACCAGGTTTATCTGCTTATACTTTGTTCATGTTCGCTCAACATAGTGTTATATTGAGCCATGAACTTTATTTGTCTGAATTTCTCAGGTTTTCTTTATCATTCTTCAAAGAAAGATTCTTTTCCACCAGAAATATGATGACAAAAAATAATCTCTATAAAAGTGGCACCCATTTTTCTCCTTTTGTTCAGCCTGATATTGTATTACCTGGTCTATGAATTTTGAGCTGAGAATCTGTTTGAACATATAATTTATGCTTTCCGACATAATTCACGGCTACAGAGAATCTTCGAAAACCCTTGCTTATCTCTGTATCCAACCTTCGCAAGCGTACTCTAATTAGAATGAAGTGATTTTATTAATAGCAGTACTGAAAGGCATTTGTTTCTGAGTGTGAAAATAATTACGCTTTAGTTTATTATCGTTTGAAATGAAGAGGAGTAATATCTTGTTTCTTTTTTAAGGTATTTCTCCCGCCTTCTTAGTATGCCTTCCTTGTGTAATGGCCAACACACTCGACGCGTATTCGAGAGGTCCGAGGTTCGAGTCCCGGCGGGGGTATTGCACGTTTTTCACATCTCCTGCTTTCAAAAAAATCCTAATCTCTCTGGCACATGTGGCGCCCGAACTATAAAGGGTGTTGAATGATGATTCTGCACTACCAGGATTTGGCAATTAGGTCCCCTAATCCGCAGTTGCTCTTTAAAAAGGGAGAGTATATAAGGTATTTCTCCCGCCTTCTTAGCATGCCTTCGTGATGTAAGGGTCCGTACACTCGGCGCGTATTCAAGAGGTCCGAAGTTCGAGTTCCGGTGAGGGCATTGTTCATTTTTCATGACTCCTGCTTCAAAAAAAAATCCTAATGATTCTACATTTTGATTACGGAAAGTACCAAATTTTAATATCATTTAATTAAACCAACTCTAAGGTGATTGTGTACAGTGGAAAACCAGATTTCTATATCTTTATACAATGCTATCTTAAGGAAAATTGTTCTTAAAATTGCTACACGTTTTTTCTGCTGCTACTTGATGTTCATTTGCTTTGGTTTATTTGATTACGGCAAAACCTAGGGCTATCTGCTTAAGGAGATGATTCCTTTGTGGAGGACTTTCTAAGGGAAACTGGCTCTTATACACGTTACACATCAGGAAAACCACGAAAACGCCCATGCAGCCAGCCCGTTTGCGGAATTCGAACCTCGGATCAGATTACCAATATTCAGCAACTTTACCGCTTGGCCGCTGGTGGGCATCACTTGATGTTGAAACATCGTCGAATTATAGATTTTGGCCCACAGCATTAAGGAATAAACTGCTTTTACTATTTTATTTGTTTCCTTTACTTTCACACTTACATTTAATAAATGTTCTTCCCCACAAAACTGTATTATATTTAGAAGTTCTACAGCACTACTATTTTCCCCTTGTGCTTCGTTTTATCAGACTGAAAAACGGTTGTCCGAAAAGTCATAATGCAATTTTTATGTTCTTCAAAGACCCTTTATTTATATAAAGAACAATGAGCAATCAATAGTATACTGCATGTTTTGTTGAATAACATTTTATTTCCTTTTAATGAGCTTCGTAATTCCTCATTCACAAAAGAACCTAGCTTTATGAACGAAAAGCTGGACAGGATGCTGATTTACTGCCTCGTCTGAACTGAATGTTATTACCACGATCGAAATTTTGAAAAGAGTGAAATAAGTGAAAATATGAGGCCACAAATGAGTATGAGCTGCATGACAAGACGTTTTATCCAAATTCCAATAATTTTTGTCAAAGATCAAACTTGTCTGATGTCCAAGCTCCTACCAACGAGTCAACAAATCATTTCCAATGTGTGCTGTCGCCGACTAGACAGTTTCAACGAATCCATCTTCCAAAAACTTCCAGAGCTCATTAATCGCATAGAAACTGCATTCTATCCCGATAACGCGGGACCACACATATGTTTGATCACTTGACAAAAATTATTGGAGTTTGCATGAAAAGTATTCCCGCTCGTATCATACTCTACTCGCCTGATTTTGTGCCGTTCAGATTTTGACTTGTTTCGCTCTCTTCCAAATTTCTTTCGTGGTATAACATTGAATACAAACGAGGCAGTAAATCAGCCCTTATTCAGCTTCCGCTGATAAAGCTAGGTCCTTTCTTGAATGAGGAATTACGAAACTCATTAAAAGAAAGCAAACAATTATCGAACACAAAGAACCAATATACTATTGATTAATCGTTGTTTTGTATATGTATAAAAGACCTTTGAAGAACATAGAAAAAATGCATCATGACTTTCAAACAACCTCATACACATTTTAGTCGTTTGTTATATCATCATAAACGACCATTTACAATCCCACTATGTCATCTTGCTGTCTTTTAAAATTTGCTTAACGCACCTTTTTCTCGCCGTGTTTTGTCCAGGAGTTCCTTCTTGTGCTTTTATGAGAACCCGATAAATATTTTCTACACCTAAACTACGAGTTAACACTTTCATTGTCAAACATACATGCATAGCAACATTCAACAAAAACATCATACATACATTCGGTGATAGAGAGAATTTTTATGTTTACGTAAACGACGATATTGGATCTGTCCTTTCCGAAAGGCAATCAATATATGACAAAACTGTTGTAGAAGATTCAAGACATTCATTTATTCATAGATTTATTCTGCCCTTTAATACTCTCATGCAAAATATCTACGGGAAAACTTTCTTTAACTTTTAAATTCTACGCTTTTCGGTACCGACTGTGAATGATGGATATCGGAGACTTTTAATTCGATGGTGGCAATGTCGCTATTCTGATGTGATGTTGAAATCCTGGACATAGTGGCAGAGAAAAGCTAGTTGTGTTTTTTTTTGCTTTATTATGTTGCAACCAAACTGAGAGTTAAGTTAAAAAGTTAGAAAAATAGCAATGTACAACTGTGTTTATAGATTTATCACACTGTGATCGATGTTATATCAATAGCTGAACTCAGATTTCAGTACGTAGGGGGTTGCAAGTTTTAAATTGAAGAAACACTTATTTCAGTAAGAAATTCAGCATCGTTTTAATAATATTTATACTTGACATGGCTTCTGCCATTGAGTTCCAGAGGGACCCTTAACCTTGCCCTATACGAATGTATATATAACATAAACACCTAAGTTTGCCATCTTATCAGTGTTCAGTGTAAAATGCGGTTTTATTGCACACAATTTTACTTTCATTCATGCCACTAATTTTTAAAACTTAAAAATTACTTTATTACTTTTTGAAATATTTTTAAATTCTGAATTTGTTTCCGAATTCAGCAAAAGAAAACTTGAGTATACAGATAAATAAATGCAATAAAATTAAACCTGGAACTTCTGAATATATTTTTCATTCATTAACCAAGCATAAAAAATGTCCTTTCTGGTATTCAAGGCTAAAATGGCATCTCTTTATTTCCTCAATTGTGCGGTCCCTCCCAACTTGTTTTTTGAATTGCATATTTACTTTCTTTTCAGCCAGGCTGCGTCAACACGACGGAAATGGACATCAAGAAAGCGTGCCGAATGAACAAACCTTTCAAAAGTGCCAAGGTAAGTCACAGTATCTTCCACATCTTGAAGAATACCTATATTTATGAATACTCCCACTTTTGAAATGGGCTACTGTAAATAGACATGCATTTATAAATTATGACATTTTAAGTCATATGTGTGGTGATTAATAGTTCCGCTTTTTAATCCTATAATAATTCTGGAAATAAAATTCCGTAAGGAGTCAATGTACAAAGGGCCATTTTTCAATTATAATCAAGAAAATACTACTAATTTTTGACATTTTGGAGAATTTTCAAATTACAGGGCAATATCCGTAAGACTCAGAGGGTTAAATAATTTATCAAATATTTAAAGGAAAGAAGAGATTAAATAACTCTCATTACAAAATTAATTTGCAATTTTATATCACGAATAATAAAAGCGTTGGAGCGTAAATAATGATACGAATGTACTAATAATCGAATCTTATTCTGAAAAATTATAAGCGATTAGCTTCAGAACTTTATCAAAGGCACTCCAAGCTTTTATTACGCGTGATATAAAATTTTAGATGAATTTTATAAAGGAATGATTTAATCTCTTGCTCCCACTTAATGGGATACATGATAATTTAATTTTCTATTTTTAATTCGTTAATTATTTTATGAGTTTAAATTAAAAGCATATTTTATAAAATATTTGTTTAATTATTTATTTATTACTTTTATGTTCCGGAAATTCTGAATTAACTGTTCAATCTTAATGTTTTTCATTGACAAACGTCTTAAAAGATGCAAATGCTTCCAAAGGGTTATTTTTCAAATCTACACGCTTACAAACAAATAGTTCCTGGACATAATTGAAATTCGAACGATGCTCATAAGCTATATTTAGATTTTTTTTTATAATCAAATCCTACTTAGTTTAAATAAAGTACACAAAGACTGTCTGTTTAAATCTATTCCAATTTAGATCGAGATCATTTTAAAAGGCAGGACCCTACATTATTTTTCTTTGATAAAATTGTTTCAAAATATAATCTTCTTAGATGTTTCTATTCATTGAAATTGCTCACCTTTATAAAATGCCACTTCTTTGAAGATTCCAAGCCTGAAGTTGATGAGCTGAACTGAATGACTTAATCATATTTCAAATGCGCAAAAAATATTTTTGCACATTATTTTACAAAAAATATTTTTGCATATTACAAAAAATATTTTTTTACATTGGAAAGTAAATTTTTTTAATTCTTTGTTTTAGCTGGAGAAAAAAATGTTTCTTTTCATAGAGGATACCCGAAATTTTATGACTATACTGAATAAAATTATTGTGAGCACAGAAGCATGGCAAAGATAGCTTAAAAAATAGATGAAAATAATTATTTGAATTAAAGATTTGTTATATATAAAATACAGTATTCGCAGGTCCTCTAAAATAAATCTATATCAAGCATAAGTGGATTAATATGTGAGTATAGGTAATAGATATATGTCTTAAGAAAATTTAGAAAATAGCTCGTGTATCATATTTGTAATTCTCAATATTTGCTTGCATAAATATAAATAACTAAGGCTTGCTATGTGTGTAGGAAAACTGGGGAAGATAAAATGCTAAATTCGGAATTAAATCTGACTTATTATAAAAGAAATGTTTTAAAAAATCATGTTTTCTTATGAAAACATAATTAGTCATCTAGAATTATCTTTTTTTTTTTCTTTCTGTTTAGGTTTTGAAAGACAAATGAAAAGTGCTGAGTTGTAAAAGATTTAAAAGGGATCTTTGAAAATTTTAATTCGCTTGTTTAATGCGTCAATTTTTCCAGACTTAATATCCTCCGACGAAAATAATTCTAAACATAATCTAGGTTTCAGATTTTTAAAATGTAATCTTGGAAGTGTATTCATTAATATTTAATACTACAACCTGTAAACAACATGCCAGGATTTCCATATGATATCACTTTTAAGTATTTCATATATTTTTTTTTAATTCTCGAGCTAAACTTAATTGCATTTATTAAAGATTCTATTTGAGAAAGGTGGAATTAATTAATATTTTACTAGCGTGTGTCTGCCATCTTTCATTAATCTGTTTTAAACGCAATTCCCATTCGGCATGCAGACCATACAATTCAAGATCTTGTTGATGAGAGTTCGGAATCGGTGACATTTATTATTCATATTTCAGTTGTAAAGGATTTTTTCCAAAAACGTCTACTATTTTAAATAAAAAGTACATTAAATATGCAATTGACTGTTAGAATTGCAGTTAGTTAGTGATAGTAGACTGATACATGTTTTTTACTTTAATGCTCGCAAAATAAATTTGCGATCTCGCATTGTAAGTTCTTAACATTTAGTCTGAAAGTAAAATTGCCTTTGCAAAGTATTCGGTACGGAGTCTTTAAAACGCGGTCATTTTTGGAAAATATTTATGGCTGTTTTTTCTTTGATAAGAAGAATTTCTATGTTAAGTAGCTTTCCAAGACATATTAAAATTTATAACTTCAAAACCAAGAAAAAATATATATAACGGTTATTACTAGATGATCCCCTCCATCCTCCTAAAATATCTAAGCATATCCATTTATTATATGCATAACACCTTTCTCTTACCTACTTCTGGAAACAATATAAGCTGTCTTAAAAATAATTGTTTGAGGTCTACACCGGTGTTCCAGTTGAGGGTTCTGCTTAGGTTATTATGCTTCCCTTGGGTCTTTCTGAACAAGCAAACAAAGAGATAAGATAATGATCTTACGGTTACCGAGGAGACATAAAATTCGCTTTTCGCACTTCCCAAATTTTATTCTGTCTTTCCCTGAATTCGCTGCTCGCGAATGCGTTGTAACACTCGTTTTAATTAAACGGCGGGTTGTTTTCACATGATTGCTGGTTTCCTCCCACGTAGGAGAGGAATGAAAATAACGAACCTGCTTTTAATTTCCTTTCAACGAGCTCTGTATGTGCTCAACGTGTATGTGTGTATATATATAGATATATACGTACAGGCAATATATAATTGAAAAAAAAAAGTTTTACGTCGCTGAATTGCGTGATGGCGGCTTATCTACAGACATGGAGAACCCACGGCACGTGCACCAAAGGTGGCACGCAAGATGATATTTTTATTGTTATATTATTCCTTCCCTCCATCCCGAGAGTTGGAATAAACTATATGTACTGTTAGCTTCGTTAGACTACTTTAATATAATGCATATATGAATTTATTTTATTATTGGATGAATTAAATGATTTGCTGTGTTTAATAAATTCACTTCAGATTAATTTAGTCTTAAATGTGTTAAATTAAAACCAAACAGTTTGAAAAAGAAGATTAACATTGGCAAAGAATAAAACTTTCTTTTTTATGGAATGCCGGATGTCAAATTTCTTCTCCCTTCCATGCTCTTATTGAAATTATTATCTATACTGAGGTTTTCCTAACCTATTCCTGCATTCTTTTTCTTCTTTTTGAACATTATAAAGTTAGATATTTTGAATAATTTTAATAATAATTTTTTATCGTTAGAAATAATAATTTTTTTGAGGGCAGTGGGAGAATTTTATTGTCAACGTTTAGTAGAAAATATAAGTTTAGTAGTCAACAAAATTAATAAAAGCAAGCTATTTCTCATTTCCCATTAGTTGATTACCGTTATTTAAAGAAGACGTGTAGCTTAAGAAAATAATGTTTCCTAATTTTCTTTTCCTCAGTTTGTCGTGATAGGTTTTTTTCCTTCTTTCTTAAAACTCTGTTAGGTAATTCGATGTACACCATCCAGGACGCATGTTTGTTGCTGTTATCTGAAATTCATTTCCCCCTTTCATTTTGTCTTTCCCTCATTCTTTGGAAAGAATAAATAAATAAAAATTAAAATATTTGTTATAAAGTTATTTATTAATAATAACTTACTGAATAATGAACTTTAGTATAATTAACTTCAGTTATATTTGTTAATTAAATAAATATCTCTTAAAAATAAAATAAAACATATTTTTATTAATGAATTAAATACTTATTAGCAAATAAAATATTTTTTATTAACGAAAATAAATATTGGTTAAATATATGTTATAAATACTACAAATTTAAATAAATAATAATAAATTAAATACAAATCAAATATTTGTTAATAATGAATACTTAATTTATGTATTTGTTGTTAAAATATTTGTTAAGTATAAAATATTGGCATTTATAAATTGAAATATTTGTTATTAAAGAATTAAAACCTTATTAATAATAACTTAATTAATAAACGCTGTTTCTGAAATCATTTTATCAAATATTGCTAGAACGTCAAAAAATTGAGTCTAAATCAACGATGTAAATTATATTTATATGCTAGACTATGATACAAAGATTTATTTTCTAGAATATGAAATAAAGATTTATATGGTGGAATATGATACTAGCTAGTTACTTAATATCGTGACTTTCAAAAATGTTATCAATAACATTAACGAGTACAGATAAAAAGCAAAACATTTGTAATAATTTGTTTATGCATCCATTAACCAATTTTCTGGTCGCACAGAACTTTTAACATTGCTGGTTGTTGTTTATAATTATACAAATACGCTTTATATACAAGTAGCTGCATGAGATTATCATGATTTTCTTTTTGTGTGGTATGAACTCTAACCAGTCCTCCTAGGAAATCCTTCATAAAAGCATCATTTTCAACGCAAAGAGCTTTAAGTCGTTGTAATCGTTAACCAAATTTTAAATGGCATTATTAATAATGATATCATCAAATCTGTCTTAAACTTCTCTGCTGATAAATTTAAACCTAGAATAAATGTACTGTAACCCAGGCATTTTCCATTTACAAACGGTCGCTTTTAACAGAAGACTTAATACCCGTATTTGAAAGACATCCAAAGGAGATTTTCACTTACGAAGATGAAAGTGAAAGTAGGATTTAAAGTGTTCTATGCGATGACGATATAAAAGCATAATTTTAATTATGAAATAGCATCGGGTTCAAAGCGGTTTCTCCGGATGCTGTAACTCTGTAAAAAACTTTATAGGGGGTCAAATTAAATCAGTCCCTGGAAATAATATTCTTTCAAGGTCTCCCAATGCCATTTTTCTTCTTTTTGCAAGGCAAGGACTGGTTTGTGAGTAATTACTGGATGATTAAGGGGCACTTTAAGATTTTAGATCCTGACGCTTGTTTTATTTGGCAAATTAGTTACCAGGCTCTGAATTTTAACCCGAAAATATATGTCAGCTGTAGCAGCAAAGTATACTGTATCATTTTCAAACCCTTGGCGTTAGCTAGCACAAACGACCAACTTTTAATCAGGCAGGTATAAAAATTGCAGACTCAGTGACAAGTAGATACAAATGACAACAAAATTTAAAAGATATTCGTCATCTCTTCATCACTGTGAGTTAGCTTTCTTAGCTCTCTTATCAGTATAAATGCTTAAATTGCAGTATATATCATTAAATTTCTATTCACATAGATTATGTATTTAGAATATTTATTTTTGTAGTGTTATTTTAGATTTTAAGAATTGCTCAGTATTGAGTTGTTGTTGGTTGTTTTCGGAAGGGGGGGAAGGGAAACCTGGGAAACTCAAACGCTTTTTCTGTGTAAATTACTGGCAATTATTTCTCCGTTTTATGCTGTTTCTGCTTGTTTAAGTCCCTTAGAAATGCTAAATTCTTTTTCTGTGTAAATTGCTGGCAATTATTTTTCCTTTTTATTCTAATTCTGCTTATTAAAGTCCCTTAGAAATGCTAAATTCTTTTTATGTGTAAATTTTCTCCGTATTATGCTGTTTCTGCTTATTAAAGTCCCATAGAAATGCTAAATTCTTTCACGTAGTTTATAGTTAGGTTTTGTTGTACAAAGATACTAAATATTTCCCGAATCGCGGTCGCAGATCCATGATTCCACTCTAAGAAATGAATTAAATAAGGTAGTGTTTTTGACTGCGACAATCTTAATAATATGCTATCTTTAGCTTTTAATAAAAATACACAAAACTTTTAAGACTTATTTATGCGTTACGTTGAAAGTTGCAATTAATAATTGATTACTCACGCTACTTAACGCAGAAAAGGCTCGCTAACACGAAAAATTCCCCTCGAAAGAACATCAAATTCATGCAATTTAAACGACGATTTTAGGAGTTACAAAATTAATTACATAAAAAGTTTTAAAATGTTTTTATTCCTACTAATACAAATTTGGAAATTTCATTTGTACATTTATGCTTTCGTAATGTAAAAGGTATCTTTTAGAAGTTAAAATTGATAAACTTAAAGTGCTCAGCAGTGTCTATACATAGTCTCCAAAAAAGATTTTATTAAAAATATTTCCGGTAATTTCAGTCCTATGAGACCACCTCCTAATGTTCGAGAGGCATGCAATTTGCACAGTCTTTTAAAAAACCTGTATAGCAATCGCCAGTGTTTTACTAGTGCTAATTAGAGAGCAAGTATCAAGCAGTTCGTTAGTGACTTAGTAAATAAAATGGTATTTGTTGATTTTTGCTTAATTCAGTAAATTAAATTTTAAAAGTAAAATCTTATATATATATATGAAGGCTATATATATATATATATATATATAAAGGCTTTATCTTTATAT
>KK114920.1:43433-79165 GCA_000611955.2 Stegodyphus mimosarum | reverse complement strand
GGAAGCTATGACATCTTGGTATTACTGATAAATTTTTCAGTGCAAAAAGACATAGGAGAGCACTCAGTCTTAACATTCAATGGTTGAATGCTAGAAACTGCAATATGTTTTTTTTAATTTCAAGCGCATAGAGGTTACTTCCTGAAATTTTTACATGAATGTAATTAATTATTTTCAGACTATTAAAATCGGGATATTTAATTCATAATTTTTTAATGCATTCATTTAACTAGAAATGAGAAAAGCCTGTTTTTTATATTAGATCAAAGCATTCACTCTTTCTTCAGATGGTGCAGATTTTCCATCACCTTTCACCGACAAACAAAGGGTGGAAGTTGATTCTGTTTTGATTTCTATTTCTTTGTCAACCGCATTGACAAGATTGCATGGTTTTTTCTTCCTAGCATTTCCAGAGCGCCGTGGGTGGAGGACGAATCAGCCCTAGTGTATCTGAAGCGGAGCTGAACAGTCCTCAAGACTCCATCAAAGTAGAAGTGAGTCGATATTTCTCTTTTGCTGTTTGCAGAAGGAAATGAATAGCTTTTCACTTGCAACGCTTTTGATTTTCGTAATGGCTGTCAGCGTGCATAGTAAAAAGAGAGAGACTAACGTTTTAAATAGCGACAATTCTTATGAAAAATTAAAATTTGATTATGGATAATTCATCAAAATTTCAAAACCAACCATATAGTTACTTATTGGAAACACATAAGCCTCGGCTAAGGATCAGTCCAGACCTTCAGGTCCAAACGTAAGTGCTCTGCCAATCGAGATTTACGGAGATGTTAACCTACGCCGGATAATTTATATTTGATATTTAGGGATATTTCACCATATACTAATCAATATGACTGTAGATTGCTCAAATGCGTCTGTTAAAGTAGAACTTAAGAAGAAAAATTGCAGGCCAGAATATCGGATGTTCAAAATACTTTGACTCTAAAATATCATAACTTTTAGCTCCCTAATTTATGATCGCAACAACAACCTCTCGGTTACTAGGTCGCTGAGTAACAGTTAAGAAAATAAATAACAAAATGTTAAAATGTATCATTCTAGCAGTTTAAGAAGGCTGTATTAAATCAATTGTTGACGTGGATCTAAATCCACTGATGCTGATCGTTTTGAACGTTTTATTTCAGAACGAATAACCACAAACTGGTTATTAGTTTACCTTTTCGATAAATAAATCTGATACGCAATTTAGTACAAAAACAGCCTGTCATGAAAACATGGATGTAATGGATCTTGCTGTAATTTAAATAACCTGTCCTTTATGTTCATATAGTAGCATGATAATTCTAGTTTAAATTCTCAGATAACCTGAAAGCTATAATTGATGATTATCATTTATAATCAATGATTGAAAAATTTTTAAGTTTTTGGAGAGACGGAAATTCTACGTTATGTAATGCTGCTGTTCTTTACTTTTATCCTAAATTTTAGTACTGAAATGAATTCATAAAAGCTTATACTTTCTCGCACTGTGTTTGTTTATATTGTAAACTCCAGTATAAAGCTTTGAAAATATCGGATTGAATTAATTATTTCTTCTTCTAAAAATACAATTTATTCAATCATCAAATTTTTTCTATTTCTTTAAGAAATGCATTTGATTTTTACAATTCCTTTAAGAAAGGTTTTTCATATCAGTGAAAAAAATAGTTTTTTAATAATGCGTTTTGTGTGAGGTAATACTGTCTCTACATAACAAGTCTCCATGCACGAATTTTTCTTACAAGCAATATATTAAATGCGAGTATGAAACGTTTAAACCTTATTGCAATCAACTATAACAAATTACGAAACTAAAATGAATATTTGCTTGTAATAATAAAATTTGTATAAAATCATAAAGGTAAAAACGGTATATTTGAAATAAAATAGAAAATGAAGTTAGACTGAAAAGTCTAAAGAACATATGAAACAAAGAAAAAAAACTGACAATAAAAATTTACGAAAAAGAACAGAAATGTAAAATTTTTAAGAAGCATCTAAGCATTAAGTTATGATTTATTGCGCAATGCGTTATCATGCAGAGTATCATACTACAATACGTTATTTCTAGTACAAAATGCAAGGTATTTTCACCCATCCTCCATTTACGACAGAATGCAAGTCATCATTGCCACACAGCACCTATTTTCTCCATCTCATTTGAGATTATAATTCAAATCAGCATTCATTCATCACTTTTCACTCTGAAGTTCCGTTAACTCAACTCACACGTTAGATGGGGGAAGGGCGGAAATTAAGGGACTTGACCCCATCTACTGCAGCTGTCGTTACCAAAGTTACGAGTGAAACCGGGCAGAAAAATGACTCTGAAGTGTCTATTCTAAAGTAACAGATAAGTAATAAATGCTGCTAGAATTAACAATCACATGCAATGCTCTGAACGAGCTTTCATAAAAATTTGCTTGTTGTAAGTAATTGATTGATATCGAATTTTTTTCTCTGCAGTTAAAATGCTAATTAACATAGAGTACCCAAAGGAAAACTATTTAGTACTTTGTACAGAATCATCAGTCACAATTCGTTGTGCTTTTAATTTTCTTGCTCTGTTTTAATTAAACAATTTGTCAAGGAATTGCGTAAAACTTTTCATATTCATAATGCGCTCGTAATAATTTGCTCACAAGAATGCTTCAAATTAGATCGTTTAAAACAAAAATCATCTGCTGAATTCAGTTCCTAGATTCCTATTTAACGAATTTTTGTTACCTTTCCAGCTCTTGTAATTTCGGTATGTAATGAAACTGATCCCCTGTAAAAGAGGATAAGAACAATATACTTTATGAAATTCGGAAAGAAAATATAAACCGCGTTGTATTCTGCCAAGATTTAATAAAAAACGTTCTTCATATGTATAGGCAGCTGTTACTCAATGTATACGTATTCTAAATGGGATTCATGTTCTTTTGAGAACAGCAAATTATTGAAATTTATTTGCAGTCCACAAAACGTTTTGTCTGAGAGCTACAACACTTAAGAATAAGATCCTGTATATGTATATCATATTTTGATTAGACATATGTATATCATATTAATCAAGTTCAATTCCGTTTAACATTTGATATTCTTTTTATAGAAACTCTGGATTTCGTTATCATAATGGTAACAGCAAACTTTTTACCCTGTAAAAACAATCCTAGTAGACGATAACATTGAGAAAACTGGTGTAAAGCCGGTTTTAAGAAATTTTCGATTCTAATCACTTAAAAAAATATTTATCAATCACTCCTTCATTGCATTCAATTGTTCCTTTTATATGTAATCACTTTTTACGCAAAACTTTCAAAATTCAACAGAAGTGTATCATACTAACGTCTTTGATTATTTAAAAAGCATTAACAAAATGTAATTATCTATCTGGTAAGAAAGCATTGCTTGATTTATTCATTTTGCAGTATGTTATGTATGTGACATATTATATGCCTTCGGAATGCGTCATTAGTATAGTAGTGTTTCTCGACTGACATAAAACAACACTAAGTGTGCTTTTAATCATTCCTCTTACTCACTGCACCATTTTCGAATTGAGTTACCTGAACTGAATTCAAAATTTAATTTTCCCTTAGCCATTGTTAATTTTATTGTTAATCAGAAATACTGAAGATTCATTGTTCTCAGTTACTTTCTGTTTTGTGGCCACAAGTAATGAGTTTTCTTTGCAGATCAAATCCCTTAAACACCGTTTGGACAGGAGGAACGTGAAGATATCCAAAGTTGCTGACGTGTGAGTATTAATGGTTGTTGCATTAGAATCGGATTGGTCGAAGTCTTATGTCCTTCTAAAAGCCTCTTTCTGTAGCTGTCGCATATTTTATTATAATTTTCAGTTACTGGAAAAACATTGAATTGATAGGACTATGAAATTGATAGGACTGAAATGATGAAACTAAGGAATGATAGTTCACAAATCCTATGTCATTGAGAGACGATTAGAAACTATGATTCAATCCAAAAACGTTCATTCAAATAAATCTCTTTTTCTCAGGATCACAAATATTATTTAGACTTAGTGACAGGAATATTGATTCTCTTCATTTCTAAGTTATTATCAAAATATATAAGCGAATCATACTTGACTTCATAAGCACATGAATATGTACTGCTGAGTAAATGTCTTCATTTTTTAAAATATAAATATAAAATGGGTACTTTCCTTTTTTATGCAAACTGTTATAATTCTAAATGTCTAAGCAACGGTTTCTAATAACGGCATTCATTTTCCGGAAATGTTCCGTAAAATACCTAGAAAAAAGCATATGTTAGAATTTAGAAATGCTTTTTCTTTCTCGTTAACTTCCTCAATAATCTGAAATAAATTTGAACTTAATTCTTTTGCCCTTTTAAGTTAATTGTTTTCGATGAATAAAGATTTTCTATTTAATGATCAATAATTTATTTTTCTGGATCTGATTCTGAAGAATACGGAATTCGAAAGGAAATACTTATACATTGTAATAGAACCTGAAGTGAAGCTGTGTGCATATATATATTCTGTTCTTTTCAGATGTAATGAAAAAATAAGAATATCGTGAGACAAACGTTTTTGGCAACTTAATTAGTAAAGCACTTTGAATTGAGAATTCTAAATTTAATTCGCTTAAAACAAGGTACATGATAAAGCTGATGTGAATAATTTATTAATTTACTTTCAAAATTTAAAAGTTTAAATTGTCAGAAAATATTTTGTTATGTCCATGAGATGAATACTTAAGAATCAGTTATATAATAAAACCTCGATTCAGGAATTTAATTCGTTCCTGAAGGCCAATCATCAATCGAAAATCCGTAAACAGAAACTAATATTCCCCATATGAGTTAATGTAAAATGAATTAATTCATTCTTGAACCACACCTGAGGACTTATTTAAATTTTACAACAGTACTTTATATACAATTTCATAAAAAAAGGAAATTAACAAAATATAAGATAAAATAGGTACGCACAATATTAAAAAGATAAAATAGACGAAACCTTAATTTAATTTTACTGTTTCTGTATGAAAAGACGGAAAGGGCGTCCGTGAAACGTGATGGGAAAGTGATGGATGTTATGGTTTAGATAAAAGAGAAGTTTCTTTTCATAAAACCATTAAAAAAACTATTTTCCTGGGGCATCTTCTGTCACATTTTCTTTGTGTCTTATCTCCACTCAGTCCTGCTTGAGATTTACTGGACCACTGTTTCACCAAATATTTGTATCACTTGATTTTTTGTTGCCTAAGTTTTAAGATAATTAGATTTTTAAGATGATAAGTTAGACATGGCATTGTCATTGAAAACGTATATGCGTATTATATGCTACAGCTTGCTACTGCTTTACGGAGGTAAGACAGCTAAGTAAAAATATTGCATCTTGGAATTTTTTGCAAAAATTTTGCACGTCAAAGAAACTAAGATCTTTTTTTTTATTCAATCCTCTTCCTCTGAGGATGTTTCCTTCACAACTGTCTTTTGTTGTTGATTCTGAAGTTATCGTAGTTCTTTCTTGTCGCACTCACATTTATAATCCTCTTGGAACTCCTCCATGTGTTCATAGTTAATTTAACCTGGAGACAAAATTTTGTAGATACAAAAATATCCTAAAGCGCGCAAAGTCTGTGCCTGTAATACAATCTGGTCACAATTTCCTCCATGGCCCTCTAAGTCACTTGCTTTCAGGCTATCTTAATGACAGTCAAGCAATGAAAATTATTAAAATGTTTTTTCAAGAAGTCCCTGAATATTAATTCTGTAGTTTAGGTTACCTCAATAAACCTTAGAAAATCATGTATTACTTATTTGAATGTTCGCAACTCGGAACACCGTTCGACCAAATGTTTCGTGCTGTGAGGCGTTCAGGACTGTAATAACTTTGTAAAAACTTAGATAAAATATGAAGGATTAAAATGACGTGAATGTTACGTTAATTTATGTAAATTCAAATTCATATCAAGAGAATTATACCAGAAGTTGTACAGAGAACTTGAATAAACTTTCGAAACTGAAAATATAATTAAAATTATTTTTCTTCTGTGTATAAAATGGATCTAGTAACAAAGTAGCACTGTAGGTACAGACTAAGCATATATTGTAGCTTATGTGTGCTTACAATAAAGAAAATGGTAAATAAAATACAGAAATCGTTCACCAGTCTGTGCTTGATTAGTTATTTCACAATCATATTTATTTGAATTCAGAAAATGGCCAAATGCTTAATACGTTATGCAGTTTGAATGCAGAATGGGAGGAAAACTGTTCTTGTTTAGTGTTATAAGACATTAAACCACTAAATCAATACATACATTGCTAAGGTAAATTAGTCTTCATTAAACTTTATTTCGCCATCGTTTAAATTAATTTCTCAAATTAGCAAAATTAACAGAATTTTAATATGTAAATTTCATTCGTTCGAGTTCGTGAGTCTCATTTTCTTTTCAGTTAGAATTTCTTTAGAATAGCATGACTGGACCTATCAAAATTAAAATAGTACTATAAGGTATTTTCTCCTTCTTTCCAGCATACCTTCGTGGTGTAACAGTAGCACACTCGGCCCGTATTCGAGAGGTTCAGGGTTCGCGTCCCGACGAGAGCATTGCATATTTTTTACGTTTCGGCATTAAAAAAACCTAATGTCTCTACAGTACAGAACATTATTTTAGTTTTTAAACAATTTAGAAAGTTAAAATGGTATGCAGAAATGTAGGAAAGCATTTATGAATCCGAGTTATTTCGTAATCTTAAGTTCTGATACGATATTCAGTATAAAATCATAGATCATGATCATTTAGAAGTTCTATGCAAATCATTACTTTTCTTCTTTGCATTTCATTTTCTTATATGAGCAACGTGCATGAAGTATTTTAGTCGATGAAATATACCTAGCCGGTAGGAAACCTATCTTCTAATCAGGCCAGTTTATGCAAATATTGATAATCTTTCCAGGGCGAAAACTATATGCATTTTGTACATTTATCCTAATTTTTCGTGGCTTGTTTGACCATTGGCTGAACTTTAAATTTAACGGAAAAATCTAATATACTCTTCTAAGTATGTGATCTTTTCAGTGTTCTGTCATTCTGTATCTTTTTCATCATTATCATTTAGTTATTAGTTTCTCAGTTTTCTAATCTTATTCATTAATTTGTAATCTGAGTGCATTTGCTAATTATCTCATATGGTAAATATACGTATGTGTGATTTCCATGAAATTTTACATCGTGTTTTAGTACATCATTTATTCTTTTAGCCAAGTAAAATAATCTTTTCAGTTATTAACCATTAAGAGCTGAAATAATGCATGAATTGATTCGAACACAAACTTTATTAGCGAAACGACGTTGATTACTGCCATTGCTAGCAGTTTTTGAAACTTACCAGTTCATTCCCACGTGTTTCAGAAAAGGAATATCAAACCTTCGACAGTTGAAAACAATATTTGACGGAGTATTTTTTTTCATTTTGCTGACATATCTCTGCATTTGGTTCAACCTTTCTACAGAATTGATAGTCACCGGAGCAATCGAGGCGTAGTAACTTCAGTTTCGTTCAATTTTTGCGATGTAAGAAGGAGAACTATTGCAAAAGGTATATTTTTTCTTTAATAGACCACTGTCAAAATAACCATGGAATTAAATGGATGCTATTTTGATGAACATGGTGACTTAAAAATGAAACCGTTGGCATTTTATCTTCAACACCGTAATAATAGAATATGAGAAACGTTTGTGCAAAAATTTATGTTCACAGCAAAAACTTCTAAAATTTATTCCATAAAAATTTTGAAATATTATTCATTTGTACCCTGCTTAAAAATTTCTTTCTTAACATATGCAAATGGAATGAATTTAAATCATATACAGGTTGTCACATATGTTTTCCTATGCATTGGTACTTATGCATGCACCTGCTTTGAAATATATCCAAGTTGGTATATGTCCTGTTTGGACGCGCAAATTTTTGTTTGGAATACGATTCTAGTCCGATGAGTGACAATTACCGCACCACACTTTTTTTTTTGTTTGTTTTTGTTTGTTTGTTTCCGTTTCAAGACAATGTTGGCTCTGCCCATGAGTGTCAGTACGCTTGTTGAATAAAGAATTTGCGCTGAAACTCTGAATTTTCAACTGATTTTGGGTTTTCTGCGTAAATTTTGTTTAAATTCCTTAGCAATGAGTTTTATAAAAGTTAATGAGAAAAGCAACGGAGTAAGTTGTTAGGATCGCCACTGAGGTGAAAAAATTGGAGAAAAACGTTGAAAACTATGAACATAGCACTCGATTCTGGGACTTGGCTACTTCATACCGTATGGCGAGTACGACGGTGTCTAGAATGTGGAAAACTAAATCACTATTAAATCGGCTAACGTTGCGAGTAGGATGAAATCAATTACGAAACAAAGATCAGATACGTTAGAGTATGTTCAAAACTGCTTTTGATCTGGATAGCAATAAAACATTTATCTACAGTATAATATGTAATGCATCATTTATATGCGGCATATATTTCGCCCACAGCAGTTGTATTTAGTATTAAACACTGTTTAATAACAATAGGATTTTTGAAAGAATGGATTAATGATTCTGTCATTAATTTTTGGTGGAAAAGTTTGTTTAATGTGTATCCAAGGAACTGAAAGGGATAACTGACATGTACCGAAGTACCATTTTATTATGTATATATTTATGTTCATATATTAAATGTCATTGCATGTCTGTGCATGTATTAAATGTCTGCAAATTGTTTTAAATGTCTGTGCATGTTCATATATTAAATGTCGATTGTTTAAAATTTCTCCACTTTTTATAAATTTGCTACAAAATGTTTCTTCGGTTGCCTTCCCTTCCCATGAAAGAAGTTAGACACTTCAATAAATATTCAGTGGGCCTACTCATTTAATGCATAATATTTATCTTTTGAATAAATTCTTAGCTTACATTGGCTTACATAATTCTTGTGCAGTTTTCTGTAAGGTATCCACATCGAAAATAATCTCACACTAAACTAGTAGAACAAGAAAATTAAGTCAAAATTTCACACTAGGAAAAAAATTTAAATTATGCTTATTCTTTAATAAAGCTTCAGTCTTTCTGTTCATACAGGTACATCAGTTTTTTCGAGCAGTACCAAGAATATGACGCCTTCCTTGTTACACCGGAGCCTTCCAATCCTTGGATCTCAGACAGTGTGGACTTCTGGGACCTTGAGAAACAAACGTGAGCAAGTTTTCTGAACCTAACTGTGTAACTGACGGCAAGCTGCTTTCTATATAAAGCATTTTGATAAACATATTTTGTCAATTTGAAGAGTGTTTTTTGAAAAGGTTCATCAAATCATCACTGTAATTTTTCAGAAAGATAAGTGATTATCAGTAATGTATGTATATTACCATTAATTGCTAAGCCCAGGATGTTCAAAAAGCGTATTGTATCTCAAAATATTATTGTACTTATAACTACAGAGATTTCCGAAATAAGGTTAAAAGTTTTATGAAATAGTTCCAACACTGGAATTGAGAAGGCTCGCAGAATAAACAATATGTTTATATATTTCTATTTTATCAAAAAGTAGTTGCATGAAAGTGCAGGTTCAGGGCCAGGAGACGCAACGTGCAGCCGCAGTTCAGTGGTAAAAGGGAAGGTCCTAAATAAGAGAGACTTTTTGATTATTATATTATCTTTTATTTAGTTTTCGGCGGTAATTACTTTAAATTTTAGGATTTTCAGCCTTTGTATTTTTCTTAATATTCCAGCTGTTTTGTTGTTTACATGATGGTTAATTCCTGTGTAGCCTTAATGCCTTTATGCCCGAATTTGATGATGGGTTCAATCGACCTTAATTTTGGATGTAAATATTTAATTATCATCGTACGTTTTTAACTAACATATCCTGAATTTAACTTATTTCTTACTTTTTTACTTCATAATGTAATTTTCCATAATATGTACTTAATGTTACTAATTTTTATTCTTTTATCTTCTTTTACATATACTTCTAGCAATTTACAACATATTCTTAATTTAAAATTATTTATTATATTTGCGAGTGCAGTTATTCAAATACGTGTTTTTATTTATTGTATTACTGACTTTTAGATGTAACATTCAACTTCTTTTGTACTTTATAACGTTTCTGATCTTCAATGTATTCTGAATTTTGATTTATTTGCTATATTTTACGAGCGTAATTAGTCAAATACGCTCTTATATTATTTAATTTTAGATGTAATTTTTAATTTATTTTGTACATTTTAACCTTTTGAATTTTTTACGTACTTTAATTTTCAACTTATTTGTTATATTTTCCAACCGTACACATTGACGTTTATTTAATTATAGATATAATTTTTAACTTCTTTGATACATTTTAATCTTCGTAATTTTTAATGTACTCTACTTTTTAACTTGTTTTATACTTTTAAACCATCAAAATTTTCAACATATTCTAGTTTTTAACTTATTTATCATGTTTTATGAGCGTAATTATTCAAATATATACTTTTTATTTACCACATTATTTAATTCTAGATGTAATTTTTAACTTCTTTTGTGCATTTAAGGTTCATAATTTTCAACATAGACTGCATTTTAATTAATTTATTATATTTTCTGTCCATTACATGAACTTTTTTTTAAATTTCAGATCTAATTTTAATTCCTTTTGCATTCTTTATATCTTTCATTTTTCTACGTACTGTGATATTTATTGTATTACAATTTTTAACTCGTTTGTTATAATTTTCAAACATAATAACGCTTTTGATTTTACTCATTTTTCAGTTTCGCTTAATTTACATGATCTTTCACATGTTTAACTTTCCTAAGCCTACTGATATTTTTCAGTTAAACATTTTATTTCATAATTTAATATTCACATACAACTCATTGAATATTTCTTACTTAATTTATATTTTATAATTCTGTTTTAATTAACATATTCTACAATTTCTCATTCTGTGGTAGTTTTATTATTACTAATTCCAATATTTTACTTAATTATTAATTTCACTCTTATTCCCAACCTTAATAACCTCTTGCATATTCAGGTATAACTTTTAATATCAATTATATTCGAAAGCATGTTTTCAAGCTATTCGATGTTAGTAATGTTCAGTTTCGAAACTCAATTGCCTTGATTAACGAACTTGATATATTCTGAAATTTAAAATTAATCTCAATTTCTGTCCATAATTTTAGAACCATATTCACTGTTTCATGTCCTATACAGAAATATTTTCTGTTAATTTTTACGTTTAATGTCTTTTAATTTAGCATTTTCTCTTATAAGGGATTTCTCCAGTCTTCTTAGCATGCCTGCGTGGTATAGTGGTCAGCACGCTTGGCGCGTGTTCGAGAGGTCCGTAGTTCGAGTCCCAGCGAGGGAATTGCTCATTTATCACGCTTCCAGCATCAAAAATCCTAATGACTCTACACTCTAATTCATTACATTCATTCCCTTATTTTTATACTTTGAATGCCTTGACTATGCAAATTTTATTTTTTTACCTTTCTCCTGCTTCAGCTACAATTATTTTTCTTTCACGGACAACGTTCAAGAGAAATTAGTGACAAATTACGTCAGATATACAAAGAAATTCCTGAAACCAAGATTTTTAGTGCCGAAACAAAGTTGAATTACCACTGTTCGATGATTTTATTCATTGTCTATCTTTGTTTGAACTTAGTTCTATATCAACCTAATTTACTAGCCGACTTCACTCACCTATTTCATAATTTCTCATAACTATGATTTTTATGAATTAAAAAAGTGAATATTTCGTTTCAGAATAAAATTCACAGACTGAACATTTCGAGCCAAACATACATTATGATCTAACAGATTTGCGGTAAGAAAGAGATATCACTCGTCATTTGGAGACTCATTTGTAGACATCCTTCGGCCTTTTTCGATTTCTAGTGTTTATTTCATAAGTTTATCAAAATCGTTAAGAAATATACTTAACATATTTGACTCTATTTAAAGATGATATACTGCTATAACGAAGATTTTTGAGTTAGGTTATTGTGTTAATAATAACATTCTGTATTAAATATGCTTAAATACATAGAGTCAGGGTCTTCTTTTCATTAATATATTTGCCAATTCATTATCTTACGAACTAAATCTTGTTAAGGATATACCACCTTTACACTACATATCGTTACCAATATACTACATACATTTACAGAGGGAACGAAAGAAGGAAACAATAAGAGATATTTTGCCAATTCGTTATACTTTCGAATATTTAAACTTTCATACATCCCAAATGCAGAAAGCTTTTCATAAAATCTTCATCACTTAATATTCTATATTAATACCCATTTAATGAAGAATAACCCCTTTTTAATATAAAATTACACCCAAATAATATTCCATTTTCTTATAATTGTACGAAGAAGTTTGCACTATAGTAACTTTCTTCACATGTTCGACGACTGTAACTGAGGCTAAATTTTACCTTTGTCCAAGCCGCAAACTCCAAAGACTATCCAGTTCATTCAAATTTTCCTTCATTACATACTGCCTTAATACGAATACCCATCTTAGAACTATTTTCTTAACATAATATTAAGAATTAAATACGAAATAATTTTATATTATATGCCAGAATTTAAGTCTTATTATACAAATACTATAGAAAGCTATTACATTTACCTAAAAATGAGTCTTAAAATTAGAGTATATTAAAAATTACGAAGGTTTAAAAGTTAAAAATTACATCTAAAATTAAATAATATATTATAAGTACAAGCTCGTATTTGAGTAATTACGCTTGTAAAATACATCAAATAAATCGAAATTCGTAGTACATTCAAGATCACGAACGTTAAAAAGTGCAAAAGAAGTTGAACATGACATCTAAAAGTAAGTGATACAATATATAAAAACACGTATTTAAATAACTTCTCTCGTAAAATATAATAAATAATTTAAAATTAAGTGTATGTTTGAAACTTCTAGAAAGATATGAAAGGAAAAAAATCTGTGTAAAATGAGATAAAAGGATAA
Organism: Stegodyphus mimosarum; assembly: GCA_000611955.2. NCBI lineage: Eukaryota > Metazoa > Arthropoda > Arachnida > Araneae > Eresidae > Stegodyphus > Stegodyphus mimosarum. Next base: position 66,163 of record KK114920.1, on the reverse strand, counting down.
AAATTAGTAACATTAAGTAAATGTTATGGAAAATTAATGTCATTATGAAGTGAAAATACAAGAAATAACTTCCATTCAGCGTATATTAGTTAAAAATGTACGATAATAATTAAAAATTTATGTCTAAAATTAAGGGCGAATTTATCATTAAATTCGGGCATAAGAGGCATTAATGGTGCGTAGGAATTAGCCATTATATAGGCAGTAAAACAGCTGGAATGTAAAGAAAAATACAGAGGATGAAAATCCTAAAAATTAAGTTAATTATCTCCTGAAAGTAAATAAAAGACATTTTTTTTATCAAAAAGTCCCTCTTATCTCGGTACTTCCCCTTTATCAGCAAACTGCGGCTGCACTTTGCGGTTACGGGCTCTTAGGCATTTCAACTCCTGGCTCTGAACCGGCTCTTTCATACTACTAAAAGTCCAGAACGTAAAATATTCCTTATGTTCAGTTAAATACAAAGCAATCCATAGCTTTAAATGGGAATGAATTTATTGACTCCGTTAAGTTTTGTACAATATTGATAAATAATCTGGATATTTTTTTATCAAATTTAAAAACAAATTGTAAAATAAAAGTTGCTCATTTTGACAATTCATAATATTGTATTGGACAACACGGCACTTGTTATTGATATTTTATATGTCTAGTGAAACTATTGATTACTTGTCTCTTTGAATGTTGTACATATATATATCGAACTTTTTATATTTAACTTGTTAGCTTTTAAGGGGTTTTATTTTATTTAACGAATTATTATGATTTAAAGATTTATTATAACTTCTTCTTTCCATATCCCTCATCACGATGCAAGTTAGCCTGAAATGCATCGTAAATCAATTGTTTTGGATGTTTTAGATATATAGAGCTCTTGGATGCAACATCTGCAGTTTACATTCTATCACCCGGCTCTGCAAGTGAATATTTCGGCTTTAGCCATTTTATTAGCCGATGTTAATAAGCGTAATTTAAAGTGTTGAGCCAGCTTAAGTGGACCAATTTGTTTAGTCTCTTGACTACGATGTCTTTAATTTGAAATTTCAACCTTGTTATTTATAAATTCAAGATCTGGGTAATTGATATAGCTATTACATTTCTGACAAGATATGTAAAAGGACCACTGTATCCAGTTTACTATCTTACTGTTATCAATAAGCGTAATTTATACACTAATGTTGTCCAGCATATCATCAGCAAACGCATGACACTAAAAAGGATAACTACTGGTATTTTTAAATGTATCCAATAATGTGGTACGTTTTAATTTGATTAGAAATATGTTTTTTTACGTAAAAATACTAGATTTTGTAATACTATCAAAACACAAGCGCAAAATACTTAATATATATAAACAAAAGTGCGATTAAGATACCATAATATTAAGAGTCCTCAGATGCTGAGTATACTATCCTACAGATATCTACAGGTTTTTACATAAAAATTAAGAAAGCCAACATATCCTGTTGGCTAACAGCAATGAAATTAACTTAAAACTATAAATCTGTAGAATGGAAATGTTTCCCAAACTGCTGTATGGAACTGTAGATTTGACATATTATCTGTAAATTGTGTAATTTGTCTAAATAGGAAAATAACATGCTTACTTCATGGCAACCATTATGAAATTTAGATTTTGCATTATTTAAGAATTCCGAACAGTGTTAGAAGTACATACATATTTTTGTGCACTAACTTGGTACAATTAACATATAAAATATGAATATTAATATTGGCCAACATAATAATTGGAAAAGTAGTTATGGATAACAACTACATACATACCTTATCCATGCCATAAATATCAGTATCTGCACAAAAAAACATTCTAGAACCATGCCAAATCTTACAATCATCCGAAATTTGCGTAACCAAGGAAAGCGCGGCAATTTTAGGAAAAAGAACTGTAAACAGATACGTACTTACAAACATTACCAAAAACATTATATGGTATGATTATATCCAGTATGCTCTAAGCATATCACTGTTAATGGTAGCAATTAGTCATAAACTTAAACGGCTAGACGTAACGAGGTATATGTTGCAGCGTAATATTGTGATTTATCCTGAAATCTGAGGTTTTAATATAATTATGTATAAATAATATATCCATATGTTAAGTTCATTGCAACTTTTGTATACCTTGTAATTGCATAATCAATGCGTAATTGCGTATTCAGTGTGAAAATGTTGTGAAAAAAGTAAAAAATAGCTGTGAAATATCTCGTTGTGCCGGTTTCTAGTGCGGGCCGACTGTGCGTCCAGTAGTGCGGCGGAGCAATACCTGTAAAATCAGCGACGAAGTGCTGGTACTCCGTCCACTTTTCCCAGTCCCTGTTATTTTAAACTCCCGCAAGTGGCGGAGGGTTATTTAAAAACCTTCGTAAGATTTTGCTATAATATTCCAGACTGAGCGATAATACGCTTGTCCTTCTAATAGGGTATGACGGACTTTATAATACATATTTATTAATGAGTTTATAATGCACTTATTTTTATTATATTAATGATTTATAATGCACAATTAGGACCCTATCAGCTTGTAACTAACAACTTATTATTTGCATTTTATCTTAAGTACATCATATAAAAAGTTAAATATTGCATTTACTTATTTTAGTACTTATTACTTCTATACTGCTGTACTTACTTGTATACTGCTTATTATGTATCATGTGTTACTAATCTTTCTACCCCTGGAGCCGAAACTACTTACACAAAAATTTCTACCATATTTTGATAAAATTTTGTAACTGGGTATACACATCTGGGATCAGGATTTAAGAAAACAAAATCTGTAGCGACTTTTATTAAAAAATCTTGTATATTAATTTAATAAACTAATTTGGTGCATGGCCTAAAAATATTCGTTCTCATTACTTATCGAACACTGTTGATTATTAGAATAAATTGCCATGAAGTAATTAGCTCGCTTAGTTTGTTTTTGGCCCACCCTTACGGAAATGATGATCGATTGCTCAAAGCTGCAGGATTCATCATGTCAAGAATTTTACTTTTGTTATGTCTGCTTAAAATACTCTAATGATGTCCCTACCTTACTATGTTTTAACTTTCTCTTTAATTTTGAACTAGTGTATGCATCGCATGCACTTTTAGCTCAAGATGCTTTCAAAAAATGCCTAAATTTATCTTATTTTATTAATATTAGAATAGTAGATCTTATCTTAAAATGCTACTTTTGGAACCCATATCGCGCTTTTTCTAAGAATTAAGCCCATTAGTAGAATTAAGCCATATTAAAAGATTTTTAATATTTTTTAAAAATTTCTTCTACCACAGTTGTAAAGTCTCTCTTTTCAAGAAATAAACTATACTTTCTTTTTCTTTAGGAAGGACATCCCAGCGCGGCGGGTCCGGCGTTGGGCGTTCTCTCTAAAAGAGTTACTGCGGGATCCTGCTGGCAGGGAGCAGTTCTTCAAGTTCCTCGAAAAAGAATTCAGCGCCGAGAACCTCAAGTAAGCGAAGGCGATTTCATTTAGAACCTATTTGATCTTCTATTTGTATAGCACATTCAGTACTCCCTACGAATGACCTCAGTAACATGCATTTTTGGCTGAAAAGCCAGGGAATGAGACGCAATCGGCTTTACAAAGTAAAAAAATTCCAAGTGCGTTTTTAGACATTTTTAAGAATTTGTTTTTAGTTCCTTGTACGAAGTAAAAAGGAAGTATTGTAATTGCGAAAAATTTTGGGTACCATATTTCAACGAAAATATCTATTTTGACGGTTATCGAATGCAATTTAACGATGTTTTTGAGTGAGATCCGTATGTAATTACAGAATAAAAGAATTTTCCCCCAAAATAATTATAAAACTGTTTTAAAATGTATTCTGAAGAGTTTTTTTTTTCCGTGGCGTCTGTGCATACATACGTAGTATTTATGTATGTATCTCGCATAACTTAAAAACGAGGAGCTTCAGAACGTTGAAATTTTGTATATGGGGCTCCTATAAAATATAGATGCGCAACTTGCATTTTGGTATATAAATATGTGTGTGTATATATATATATATACATATCCACTCTGTTACCCGGCTCAGTGAGCTCAGTTTCTTTATTCTTATAAGTTTATAAATTCTGCATTTTTTGCTTTAAAACTGATTGGATTTTGTTGTTCTTATCTTTCGGTTAAGACTTTTATGCGCCGAGTTAACCCACATATAATAATTGTGGAATTATCAACAATTTAAAAGTTTTTTAAGTGCGGCTAAGCCTAATTTTTGGTTATAATAGCGGACATATTTGTTTACATTTGAAGCTTAGCAGAATAGTGGATTTGTTGCCAATCTAGAGAAACTAAGCTTCGCAACAACAAAGTAACGTCTTCTTTTATTACTGCGAATTAAATTTTGCTTGATTCATTCTGGAAATATCATTTAAGCTATTAGATGGTTTTTCCTCACAAATTGTAATTTTAATTGTAAAAATTATTTTAACTGTACTTGGTGGTTTATGTTTTTCTACATCTTTCATTACATTTTAAATTTTTATGTATTTTTGCCTTACCGCGAAGTGAGAGTTGAATTAATCAATAGCGCATGCGCATTAGGTAAGCGGCGTTGAATCGTCTGCGAAAAACTGTTCCTTTTTTAATTGTTTAACTTCTTTTATACATCGTTTGAGATTTATTATAGTATTTGAATAGAACTTGTGGTAATTCTTTAGATGCTATAATTTTTGCGCACTCTGACTTATAAAATGGATGAGCTATAACGCTGTTAAGTGAACCTAGCGCCGAAGTGTGGCTATTGTAAATAAATATAGTGAACTTTAAAGATTGCGTTTATTCTGTTGTGGTTTATGCACTATCGACGAATTAGGTTTAATTCAAAATTCGTTAATTGTTAATTCAGTATGTTCAAACGAAATGCAAGAAAGTTGAGTATCATTTAATATTCCGTACAAGGAAGTCATGTGGTGTACATAATCGATTTTTTTATACAGATTTTTCAGCATTTGCTATGTATGTCTATAATAACGCCTCTACAACTTGTTTAAAGACACAACTCGGGTTACTTAACTTAGAATTAGTTACATCCGTATTAGCTTCTTGAAACAGAAAGATGTAATTACATGACGTATACCAATCTTAAAATAAATGAGAACATGACAAGTCCCATTCGTATTATTCCAGAAGAGTTTTTATAGATTAGCGCTATAAAGAGAATTCACATGAAGGGTTGTGAACTTAATTCAGTTATTTAATATACGTCAAAATAAACCCTAATCAAATATTATGAGCAATAACTTAAATATATGCATTTCCCATAAAAGTTTGTAAATCAAGCTATTATTGAAATTCAGTGAAGCATCATCTTTTAAATAAGTTCTTTTAAGTTCTTCTTAGCCCAAATGGGAGTCATCCCAGAAGGGCTATTAGTCTCGAAACGGCATTTTGCGTCAAATCACTATAAATGTTTGTATCACTTTTCAAATTGTTACCACCAAATATTTTCGCCCTGTATTATTTTTAAAGAAACCAAATAATGAAGAATCTACTTGAATGTATGTATCTTTCTCGAACTAAGAAGAAAAAACGGTACCTACTACCATCAAATTTTGAACGACAGATTCCTCCATCCTAACATGGGCATCTGGAAGCCAGGATTTGGAATTTGCTTTATTGCCTGTTTCACATTTTGTAAACCTTTAACGAATTTCTGGTTAAAAAACTCCACAATTTCAAAGCGAGCAGTGTCCGTTAGCTCAAATGCTCTCGAAACTAAATAATGCTAATGTCTGTAAATGTGTGTATGTGTCTGTAAATAAAAAAAAAAGCCCGTTTAGGCGTAATAAAAAATCTGAAAGCTTTCAAATTTTTTTAAACACAAAAAGACATTACTCCAGAAGAGCTATTAGTCTCAAAACGGCATTTTGCGTTAGTGCACTGTAAATGCCCGTTTCACTTTTTAAATTGCTGCCACCAAATATTGTCCCCTATATTATATTTAAAGAAATTAAATGATGCAGAAACTGCATGAATGTTTGTATGTTTTTCGCATTGTGAAAAAAACGACGGTACCTACTGCCATCAGATTTTAAATAACATAGTCCTAACATGGGCTTTGGGATTTGTTTTATCGTCTATTTCATATTTTCTAAAACTTAAACGAATTTTTTATTAAAAATCACAGCAATTTCAAAGCGAGCCGTGGCAACACTGTAAGGAATAAAACGTTTCCAGCTCGCGAGACTGTCTATCGTAAATTCAAAAGTTATGCTGTTTTTAAATATTTTAGCCTATTATGCGGTTAGGCCAAATGCTCTCAAAACTAAATAATGTACACTGGTGTGCAAAAATTAAGGACGAAGTCGAAAAATTAGCATATCAGCTGAACGAAGAGGCAGAGCGGACAGAAAGACCAATTAAGTAAGGAGATTAAGTAAGGTGATGTACGGTAGCACATGCGCAGATATGCAGGTAGACGTAATGGGGGAGTGTCTGAGTAGTATAAAGCATGTTGTCGGTGTAAGATCAGTATTTCTGGCAAAGAGATTGCACGCCGTATAGCAGTTAAAATCACACCGAGTTGCTGCCTCAGCGAGAAATGGCGAATAATCAATCTGTTAGACGACATCTGGATGCTTTTACCCGAGGTCGAATCATTGGGAAGTTGGAGGAAGGCCGCAGTGTGACAAGTGTGGCTGCAGAGTTCGGAATTGCTCACAGCATCGTTTCACGACTTTGGAGACAATTTCAAACTACAGGAACAGCTATCCGGGGGTTTAGTAGTGGTCGTCCACGAGGAACCACACCCGCAGATGACCGGTATATTGCCTTACAGGCCAGAAGAAACAGGCGGCAGACAGCGGGAGAAATCGCTAGACACACGACACAGGCGACTGGACGACCGATATCGCGTTTTACCGTGGCCAGAAGACTGCACGGTGGTGGTCTGTTTGCACGACGCCCTGTACGGTGTGTACCTCTAACGCCTGCCCATCGGAGAAGGCGTTCTCTGTGGTGCCGGGAACACCGGAATTGGAGAGACAATGAATGGGGACGAGTACTCTTTACAGATGAGAGCAGATTTAGTCTGAGTTGCGATTCTAGACACATACACATCTGGACAGAGCGGGGAACACGCAATAACCCCTTCAACATCATCAAAAGGGACTGTTTTGGAGGTCGCGGAGTTCTCGTTCGAGCAGACATAATGCTTGGTAGCCGGACCGACCTTCATATCTCCCAAGGAGGTTCGTCACCTGGGACTGCTATTGTAACGAGGTTCTTCTTCCTTACATGCGTCTTTTCACAAGGGCTATGGGTCCTCAGTTCCTCTTCATGGACGACAACGCTCCACCTCATCGCACAGTTACTGTCGAAGAGCTGTTGGAGAGTGAAGATATTGAACACATGGATTGGTCGGCAAGGTCTCTGGATCTAAATCCCGTCAAGCATGTACGGAACTTACTAGGGAGACCCGTGGCAGCACGTAACTTATCGCCAGTAACGATTCCGAAACTGCGATTGGTGCTACAAGAGGAACGAGCAGCAGTGTCTCAACAGCTCATTAACAACCACATATCCAGCATGCACAAATGATGTGAAACCTGCCTAGCAGTCAGGGGAGATCATATCCCCTATTAAAGACCGGATGTTTCTTGCTGGACACCCATCACAGGGATGTTTCGGCCTTCAGTCGCATTGCGCTCCATGCTACTTTTTCAATAAAGCTTCTTTTTATCCCTCTGATTTCTTTTTTAGTAAGTGTTGCTTACATTACTCATGTCCTTACGTATTGGGGATCTTACGGTATTAAATGTGTTGATTTGGAAAGCTTTTGTACAAAGTTATATTGAAAAAACCGTCTCGTCCTTAATTTTTCACACCAGTGTATATGTGTCTAAATGCGTGTGCGTGTCTTTAAATGAAAGGAAAGCGCCCTTTTGGGCGCAAAATAAAATCTCAAAGCTTTCAGACCTTTTTATAGCCCAAAACAACGTTACCCCAGAAGGACTATTAAAGTCTCGAAATGGCATTTTGCGTAGCTCTCTACAAATGCCCGTTTAACTTTTAAAATTGTTGCCACCAAATATTATCGTCCTTTATTAAATTTAAAGAAATTAAATAATTCAGAATTTGCATGAATGTAGGTATGTTTCTCGCATTATGATAAACGATAGTACCTACAGCCATCAAATTTTGAATAACGTAGCTCTCCATTCGAATATGGTTCCTGGAACCCCGAATTTGGAATTTGTTTTATTGTCTGTTTAATATTTTATGAAATTTTAACAAATTTTTGATTAACGAACTGAGATTTCAAACCGAGCAATGGTAAAATCGTAAGAGGAAAAAAAACTTTTTATCACCAGCGCCGCGAGACTGTCTATCGGAAATTCTGTCTATCGGAAGTTATGTTGTTTTTAAATATTTTGCACTAGCCCAAAAGCTTTCGAAACGTGTATGTGTATGTAAATGAAAAAATGCCCCTTTGGGCGTAATATAAAATATGAAAACTTTCAGACTTTTTAAGGTTTATAGTTTTTTTTTCCCCCGTCTTCTTCTTTCTTATAACTGAAAATTTAGTAGAACTTACCAACTTGTTTCTGAGTAATATAACAGCGATTTTTTAAGCTGAGTAAAAAAAAAATATATGGCAAGGCAATCAAAATTAGTTGGCTCGCGCTGATAAACAATGAAAAAGCATAAAATGAAAGCGACAGTGTATATGAAATACTGTAATCAATATAAATAGTATATATCCTTGTTATATGTGACCGAATCAATTTTATCAATTCATTTTTAGTAGGATGCATAACATATTCATTTTAAAACGAAAAGTTAGTAAATTACAAATAAAAATATATTCAAATGTATACTCAAAAACAGCGAAAGGAAGCGAAGAAAAATTAAACAATAAAAGGAAAGGATGAAAAATTTCAACTTGCCGTTAAAGAAAATTCTATATTATTAACAAAAACGAATTTCAAAAACAGGGTGAGGATTTATACATCGCTGAAGATTACGTTTTACTTCTTAATAACGCAATACGCATCACAAAAAAATTACTAATATAAGTGATAATACAAAGATAAATATGTTCTGCTTAGATGATAATAAGAATTAGGTTTCTTCTGAGTCTTCAAAAACGGGCTTTAGCTAACTTATTATTTGTAGTATAAGACGAGCTATGTATTTATCCATAACAGAAGAAAGCAGTTTAGTTTAAAAGACATAAGCTAGCTCTAAACAGTGAATCTTTTATTTATTAAAAATATTTTGCTTGAAATATTGATTCTCTGCAAAAGTTTTATTTTGACTTTCCATTTTGACTTAAGAGTTTAGATTTTCCAAGCATAAAATTTTTTAGACCTAATTACGCGAGATATATATACATACACTCACTTCCAAAAGTTGAGCACGGAGAGGAAAATGCTAATTTCTGGAAGCCAATCAGAATTGAAGAAGACGCAATTCGCTTCAGAGGTAGATGGGAGTATGCAAATAAGTTAGGTAACAGCCAATCGCGCTTTCATGTCAAGAAATATGCAAAAACGGCAGTCTTATAAGAAGCCCTCTTTATAAAGGGTTACAGAAGTTGATTGTAGGGGCTGATAGAAGGTGTTTAAAACTTTCGTACAATTTGTTTACAAGACATATGTGTTTCTATGACTTCCAGAAGTTGAATGGAAGATTCTGAGCGCTGGCGTGCTGTGGGGCGCATTGAAGCAGGACAGTCGATCACAGATGTTGCTTTCTTTGGCGTTCATCATTCTGTAATTTCACGTTTATGTAAACAATTCCAAACCACACAGACAGTTGTCCGAAGGCCCGTAGCCGGTCGCCCAAGGGTTACAACCCCCGCGGAAGATCGATATATTGCTATTGTACTAAATTTTTTGTTGCCAAGCGGAATCGCAGAGCGACCTCTACACGTGGGACATCTATGGTTACAGCGTCCATTGATAAGGCGATATCTGCAGCCACTGTACGCGGAAGATTATATATGAGTGGACTGTACGCACGGGTACCTCGAGTTTGTGTTCCTCTATCCATCCAATCAAGAGGGTTACGATTACAGTGGTGCCGGGAACATGTCAATTGGAATGTGTCTGACTGGGGCAATGTCATGTTTACTGATGAGTCAAGATTTGCTCTGGAGCCAGATGACAAGCGTATGAGGATATGGCGTAAACAACGAACACGCAATCAGTTCCAAAACATCACCGAACATCACGCATTCCGAAGCGGAAGCATTAAGGTGTGGGCAGGGATTTCATTAGGATACCACCGACCTGCACATCTTTAAATGGGGTTCTTTGATGGCTGTCCAGTATCGAGATGAAGTCCTAGAACCCATTGTGAGATTGTACGCTGCAGCAGTTGGCCCTACTTTTGTTTTAATAGACAATAACGCACATCCCCATAGAGCTGACATCGTCGATGACTACCTGGAGAGTGAAGGAATTTCGCGTATGGCGTGGACAGCATATTCGCCCGACCTTAATCCATTGAAAATCTTTGGGATGCTCTCGGCCGTGCTGTATCTTCACGTTGCCTACCTCCAGCCACTCTTATTGAGCTGGAAACTGCTCTACAAGAAGAATGGCGATTGCTTAATTCTGCGCTGGTTGACCACCTAATTGAAAGCGTGGTCAACTTTGTATACAGATGAAGGGGGATCACATACCCTATTAATGTCCTTTTTTCATTTTATGCTATTTATTTTCACTTTATACATAATTCTGTTTAAGTCTTCAGTATGTCATTATCTGATAACTTACAAAAATTTAATATTGTTTTCATTTCTGTATATAATTACTGATTTTGTTTTATGCATAAATATATATGCTACTTTCCTGCCGAATTTTGAGTGAATCAAAGCAGTATTTGTTGATTTTTTTGCATTTTACATCTTCGTGCTTAACTTTTGGAAGTGAGTGTATATTGAATATGTAAGTTTACTGATGTCGAAAACGTCATTAATGATGCAGTTTCCAATTTTGTTTGCCCGTAAAACTAGTCACTCTTTTGTAGCCTTATCCCAGTCCACACGGCTTGAGTTTTAGTTTTAGTTTTAGTTTAACATAATCAACTATTCAGAATAATGTTTTGCTATTTTTTGATGCTAATAACATTAGTCATGTAATATTTGCTTTAAGTCAGATATTTTTATAAATATTTATATCATTGTTAACTTTTAAAGAAGACAAATCTGTTGCCATATTATATGCATTATTATGTTTAATAAAGGATGCTTTTAGTACCGTATATTATACACTTCGGGTAGAAAAAAAAATTTTTGAGTCTCCTGCCTACAGATTACATGGAATGTTCAATAAGTTTTTTATGCCTAAGCACATTTACAAAATAAATTGTTGAAATTACTTTTTCAGTTTGTGTAAATAGTTTCCCTTAGCTTCAATGCACTGATCCGTTGAAAAAAGGAATACAGCGAAACGTTAATACAGGAATTCAGCAGAAAAAAAAGTTTTTTTCCAGTCTTCGAATCATTCTTCAAATCATCATCGTCGTTCTAACGTGAACTTTGCAAATGCTGCTTAAGGTTTTGAAATAAAAGGAAATCAGGTGGCCCAGGTCTGGTGAATGTGATTAGGAGATAAGCTTGATTCCGCATTATTGAACAATAATCTGGAAAATCCTACCCTTCCATACTAGAGCAATGGCGTGCAAAAGTAACACATTTCTGTTGCGTTTGCCACAGCGTTTTACTTTATAGTTTGTCGAAAGAGTCACTAGGGTATCCTAATAAGCATCTATTATTGGCAACTGTTATCTGTTACTAGAATCTGTTATTACTGCACGGCTTACAATTCATAAGCGGTAGGCCCCCTTCATTCTAGAGCGTATTGCCCAAGATGTTCCCCTGCAGATTTCTTAGTTCTGAGATTTTAGGGTTGGGGACGTTTTGCTCACTGTGTTTCCATACCGTGATTCTTTATTTAGTTTCTGGGCTACAGTCATTTCTTTTTACTAGCCGTGAATAACAATTTTAAAGGCGTTTATCATAGAGAGCTAAAATGTTCGACCCAGTGTAAACATTTTGTGTTTCCAAATGCTTGTCCAAATGTCAACCAAAGTCATCCTACAAATGTTTCCGGCGTAAACATTTTGTGTAGCGATCTGACTCAGATCTTCAGCCCCCCGAACTTTCAATGTAAGAATTTTTTCTTTGGTCCAGCACTGAGAAACTGTTACTTCTGTTACTGTTTTTGAGAAACTGTTACTTCTGTTACTGTTTACTGTTTTTGACAAATCCCTCCATCCCTCCATTTCTTCAAATGTAAAATCCTTATCACGGTTTAGTTTGGGGTAATCTTCGAGCAGTGCTGTTCCTTTATCCTAACATCGTATCCCATCTTTTGACGGTAATATAGGAAGTTCCTGTATCATCACAGAATGCAATCATCAGTTTATAAAGAAAAGTTCTCATTGATATACTTACTTTTATCAAGGATTCAGTTACTCGAACTGTGTTTGATAGTTTCAGTATTGACATTACTGACTGACAACATTTAACAGTTTTTCAATAGTCAGTTAGCACTTGTAGAGTAATTAGGTTTAGTTTGGGGTAATCTGCGAGCAGTGCTGTTCCTTTATCCTAACATCGTATCCCATCTTTTGACGGTAATATAGGAAGTTCCTGTATCATCACAGAATGCAATCATCAGTTTATAAAGAAAAGTTCTCATTGATATACTTACTTTTATCAAGGATTCAGTTACTCGAACTGTGTTTGATAGTTTCAGTATTGACATTACTGACTGACAACATTTAACAGTTTTTCAATAGTCAGTTAGCACTTGTAGAGTAATTAGGTTTATTTGGAAGCAGGAGAGCTGAAAAATGAGCAATGCCCTCGCCGGGACTCGAACCATGGACGTCTCGAATACGCGTCGAGCGTTTTGACCGCTACACCACGAAGGCATGCGAAGAAGGCGCGAGAAATACTTTATAATGCTGATATGCGCGCTTTTCTTTTCTTATTTCCAAAATGATAATGCAAGCCTTTCATCACGTTTCATCATTCCAAAAACTCTCATCATATTTGGGTTTAGAACTCATTGTCGCTCGTATCTGCAGTTTATTTTTATTTTTTAAAGGAGAAAACGTGGAAACAAACTGATTATACACTTCATTTTCTAGTAGAAAAGTCAATAGATAGTATATAATAGATAGTGGTACACTGGAAGCCACTAGAGTAGTGTTCTAAAGTAATGTTTCTTACACTAGGTTTCCCTAGCATTCAGTTACAAATCTCCAGAAGTTCCTCAAAAACTTTGATACATGTGTGAATATATAGCTAAATATATGTATGTTTATGTAGGAGCTCCGTGAGACATATGTATTCATTCATACATTTTTAGGAATAAAATGGATGAGAAATGCTTTGAAATGGAATTATTTTCAAAACTGTTGTTTTAGACATTCGAGTATATCGATAATAAAATGTTGTCATACAAAAGAAGAAAATAAATAAACACAAAAAATCTAAGATTTATAACCATTTCCACAAAATTATGTAAGCCGAGATCTACTAATTTAATGGCTTTTCCCCAATTTCACAACATGTTATCTAAATTAATTCTGACTTTCTTTTCAGATTCTGGGATGCTGTTCAAGAGCTGAAACAAGTGCATTCAAAGGACATTCCACTCAAAGTACAAGAAATATGGAAGTAAGTATCCTTCTGCGCAGTTAACTTAACAAAAGGTGTTTCCTTTATTAATGACTCCAGAATTTATTGACCTCAAATTTAGTACAGATAACTGTTTCGCAAAAGTGGTATCTTTTAAGAACAGGGGTAACTGCTGTATGGTTATCCACACAGCACTTGATTTTTGGTTAGTCTGGTGTAGAATTTTATTGTGGAGAGAATGAAAATGGTAAGTAAGCATAAGTTGCATTTCGACTTATTGAATTTTTCCTTGCTTGCAAAAAGTGTAGTTGACTTTATACAGTATAAAATATGGCATCGCTGACTGACTGAGTACATCGATTTTCCATTTACATGGGATGCATATAACACTGAAAATCGAACATAGGGTTCTAAGTTCTCTTCTCTATATCTCATAACAGTCATGAAGCCTTTATTAAGCACATGCAGGAGCGTGCGGCCGGGCAATATAATGCCTACCGAAACCATTACACCTCCACTACCATTACGATCCTTTTCCCTGATGATGGAGGGATGGTATTGTGTTCCAGGCTCTCTGAAGAATCAGTGTCCAGGCTGAATCTCGACTCCTCTGCAAAAAGCAGATTGCTTCATTGAAACCTGGTCTGTTCCATTGAAATCTGGTCTAAATCCTTTCCATTGAAATCTGGTCCAAGGCACATGTTTCCTGCACCATGCTACACGTGCTCTGCGGTGAGCGGGAGACGCAAACAGTGGGTCATCTGACACACAGCCCTATCTCATGATGCCGTGAGGTAACTGTAGACCGTGAAATTCGGGTGCCAACGGCAGCATCATCTCACATCAGAGCTGTGAAGTTGTAATAGTCTCGCTGAGCTGAAACTTCCAAATAACGATCCTCATTCGTCGTTGTGGAACTTTGTCGACCTTGTCCAGATCTTGTCGATATGGATCTAGTGTCTTGAAACTATTTCTACAAATTGCAGACGACAATGAGCGTTATACTGAGCTCTGTAGCTACCTGTGCTTGTAATTGGCCTGCCTACAGTCTACCATCCATTCTCCATCTCATTCCGCCATGCATATGTTCATGGCTAGTCAATTTACTTGTTACCTTATAAAATTTACCCAATTCTTTCAAGAAACAGGCGAATATCGTGAAGGAGTACGAGTACACATATCTCCGAAAACCTCTCGCACGCTTACATCCCCTCCACGAACGCAGTTCCGCAGACACGCACATGTACGCTTGCGTATTCAACTCTGAATATTTGAATAATTCTTCGGGGCATAATTAGTATCTTTGATTGAATACTTTTCGTAAAAATAAACATAATTTGCAAATTCTCTTAATTCTGCACACGAGTCTAGTTCCAAATCTAAAATCTTCTAATGCAACTATCGACTTTTCACTTCAATCGACAAAATCCACATCCAACTTTAGTATTTAAAGTAAGTAATAACATTTTCTATGCTCTTTATATATTTTTTAAAATAAAATACGTATAAATCCAATAAAAACAGCAAAATATACGTTTATAGACACTTATATTTCAAGATTATTGAGACATTTAGATACTTTTTGCGTAAAACATGTAAACCGTCTATAAATTATATAACAGATTTAATTTAGAATATAGGCTAGAGAATACCAAACTTCTGTATGTCTCGGTAATCTGCATGTGAAAATTATGACTACGATACCTTTGACGAATGGTTGTAAAACACTTTTTAATCAGATAGGCCTATCAGACAGTATATATAAATTTGCGTACAACATCAAATTTTAATACGCATATTTTTTATAATGCATCTGCGTGCAAGATATAATTACTCATTTATAAACATGCCGTGGCCTCTTTTATATCGCCTGCATAAATTTAGATCCTAAGAATTTTAAAACTGTTTGCAGGACTCAGTTTAGAAGCCATTGGTTTAGGTTATTTTGCCGAAGCTATTTCGTCGAGATTATTTTGCTGTGAGCTGTTTTATCAGGGTACCTTCATAAAATTAGTAAAGTGAATGTGAGGCCCTGAAAAAAATCATGTACATAGGATACTTGACTGTGTAAGCTGAGCCCTGTTTGTACGATTCTAAAACAGCTCACTCTCAGAGAAAATTCTTCATAAAATTTTTAAAAATGAAAAAATTAGAAATTTGTAAACGTTTAAATTATAATAAAATGTGAATTATCAGAAATGTTTTGATCAAAATGCATTAGGAAAACGAGAAAAATTTGTCAACTCAGGAAAATCATTGCATTAGGATGCAGCTTTATTTCTATCCTAACTAATGTATTGAAAGCCGCTGTAGTTTAGAATATAGTGATTAAGCAGAAAGTACAATTTTCTGTTGTTTGTAGACTTAATGAAATTAAAAGTTAGCCAGTCAAAATTCTTCAAAACAAAAAAAAACTGGAACTCGTGTAGTGTCTCGTTTTTAAGGGTTATGTTCGCATATTTAGGGAATTGTCTTTTAAATATAGAACATAACTTTTTCTTAACACATGGTAAGATTATATTTCTGAATTATTTTCACTACGTTCATTAACGCGAATCTCCACTACTTTCATGAACGCGAATCTCCACGGGCTCTCAAACGGCTCATAGCATACTGGAATAACCATTATAATTACACATGAAATGTATGTACAATACAGCAAAAGAGTTTCTAAATGTCTCATTTCTAGATTGATTGATTATAATATTACATTGAAGTAGTACATTGTTCACATACGAATAATAAATGAATGTAGAAAATAAGGTAACTTAATATCTGCAAATATGTAAATGTATTAAATTTCATCAGATATAGAGAAATTTCTAATAATTAATAGTTATAGATGGGAAGGATTTGTGAAAACTATAGCTTCCTGTTATTAGTATTATAAGATTCTAGCTTAATTTAAAGTTCCTTGAAGCTGGCACTTACTAAGTTCTGTTATATCAGTAACAGCTACAAAAGAAGGGTAAAAAAACCCTTTTATTCACTCAAGAACAGTTCACAGAAGGCACATCTCATGCTTACTGTATCACGCCAACGCTTTTTCCGGTAACTCAGAAATAGAACATAAAATTAAAACTAAATCTAAATTGAATGATTAGCCGAAGCTGCACAGAGCTGTTTAACACGCAGTTGCCTCTTAGCTAATATCACCGACGTAGATTAACAAGCAATTAATATGCACAGCCGTAAAACAGCAAGCTTTAACTAGTAGCGAAACAACGCGGCCGACAGGCAAAGCACATTGACTCAGATCTCATCTTAAATATAACTTGCTATCCTAATTTGCATAAAGCGTAAAACTGAAATCTCATTCTGGCAAGAAAGCGTGGGTTGGAAAAGGAGATTTTAAAGGAAAGGCTATTTTCAAAATAGAATTAACTATTAGGAAAATAAAATAAAACCCCACAGTAATAGAAATCTAGTTAGTTACAATTACACTGAATTTCAGAGAATTTTTGTTGTTCAGGGTATAAGGCATTTCTCCCGCCTTCTTCGCATGCATTCATAGTGTAGTGGTCAGCACGCTCGGAGCGTATTCGAGAGGTCCGTGGTTCAAGTCTCGGCGAGGGCGCTGATTATTTTTCATCTTTCCTGCTTCAAAAATGCCCTAATGACTCTATAAGGGTAATAATAAATAGAAAAATTCAATTCAAAGGAGTATTATAAATTTTAAAAACATGAAGTTATCTGAAACATAGAAACTTCTTATTTGTGTTTCTCAACTGATAAAACCTCACATGAAATATAATGTTATAAAATTTCAAAATAAAGTACAGCGAAATATTGATAAGTGAGGATAAAAAAATATGGCATATTGTCGAATGTAGCTGGAAGAATTTTAAGAAACAAATTTGTCTGGGTTTTCATTAAAAGGATTGTAAATAATAGAAGGCTTTTTATCTATGAAATATTTTCGAAATACCTTATCATACTTAAAATGAGTATGATAACTAACTTGTAACTAATGAAATTGGAAAAGTATTAAAAGATTCTGCATAAATTTGTTTTATCAAATATTTATGCTTGTGAAAGAGCACTTTAATAATGCTACACGGTCTCTTTTATGATTTAGAAACACGAGAGTTGAAATGTAAATTTTATGAATAATGGATACAAATTTTAATATTACTTACATATTAATTTGGGCAATCCTTTATATATTTGCTTCGATTTAAATAATACTGTTCTTTAGCGGTACATTTTTCGAACAATTACTTAATATTTACTTTTTTCGCGACATAGTTCCATATCAAATATTCATGAATTGCATCACACGTATATATTACTGATAAAAGTCACATGAATTAATTACAATTTTATGAGAATGAAAAACTACATAATGCAGAAAGGAATGAAAGCGATAGATTATGTGATACTGTAGCCGTTCCTCAATAAACACGAACGCCGGCTAGCTTTAAAAGTATTTATTAATAGAGCACACAGGAACGGGTACAAGGAAATATACATAAATATTAAACATATAACGGAACATTAAACATTAGAATTACAGACATCTACTATATGCCAACCTAACGTGTTCGCGGCTGGAGGTCGACTGACTTAGACTGTTCGTCTTCGCCGCTCTTTTCAAAAGCTTCAATGATCTTCCGAAGATCATCATCCTCTAACTGTGATTGGCGTAATTCTGCAGGACTGATAGTAGGGATTTCGACAGAGACAGCACAGACTTGACAAGAATCCGTACTTGAGTGTTCACAAATAGGGCGAGATAATAGATCAGCAATAAAGTTCAATCGTCCAGGAATGTAATTGATAGTCAGATTGTAGGATTGAATTTGTAAGGCCCATCTTGCGAGCCTACCAGTTGGTGTCTTTAAAGACATCAGCCACTTCAATGGTTGGTGGTCAGAGGTGATTGTGACAGACTGGCTTTCGACATATCCTCTAAATTTGTTGAGTGCCCATACTACTGCTAAGGCTTCTTTTTCTATGGTGGAGTAGTTTCGCTCTGATGAGGAAAGTAAGCGGCTGGCATATTCTATTGGGTGTTCCTCATTTTTCTCTCCTTGCAGCAATACTGCTCCAATGGCTACATTGCTAGCATCTGTTCGAATGATAAAAGGCTTCGTTCCATCAGCTTGTTTAAGAATCGGAGGGCTAATTAATTTTGATTTCAGGACTTGGAAAGCATTTTCTTGTTGTACTTCCCACTTCCATACAGCTTCCTTCTTCGTTAAATCCATTAAAGGCTTGGCTATCTGAGAAAAGTTTGGAATATATCGACGATACCAGGAACAGGTTTGTACGAAAGATGGTACTTGTTTAACAGTTTTTGGCGATGGCATCTCTGCAATGGCAGCAGTCTTCTGTGGATCAACAGTTATACCATCCTTGGTAATGTAATGGCCTAAATATTTCACTTTTTCACAACAGAAGTGGCACTTTTCTCGGTTGGCATTGAGCTTGAATAACGATAGACGTTGGAAAACTTGTTCTAAGTCAGCAAGATGTGTTTGGAAGGTAGGGGACAGCACGATGATATCATCTAAATATGACAACGCAAACACATTATTCAGTCCAGAACGGAACTTATCTATCAATCTAGAAAAGGTGGCAGGAGCATTTCTCAATCCGAAAGGCATTCGGGTAAATTTATAGGTACCAAAAGGGCAAACAAAAGCAGTCTTGTTTTGATCTTCTTCAGCTACTTTCACCTGATGATAACCTGACTTCAAGTCAATAGTAGACATATAAGGTGTGGGTTTTGCTTCATTCAACAAATCATCTATGCCTGGCAAAGGATAAGTGTCTGGAACAGTTTGAGCATTTAGGTTACGATAATCAATGCATAGCCGGACTTTTCCATCCGGTTTGGGAATCAAAACCACAGGAGAGGCATAGGGGCTTTCACATTCTTTTATGATACCTTGTTTTAGAAGGGAATCAAGTTCTTTTTTCAATAGTTCTTTCTTACTTGGGCTCATCCGATATGGAGGGACTGACACAGAGGGGCTGTTTCTTGTGTTAATATGATGTTCAATGAATGGAGTGGCCTCTCCCCCTCTACTTTGAAGACAGTGTGATATTTGTTAAGCAATGCATCCGTTGGGATGTGGTTAATTGTTGTCCTTCATTTTCCCGTAATTGGCAATTGTTTACAACAACCGGAGTTTCTTCCATTGTTTGGGATTGATGAGGTTTTACGAAACTATATTTTGTTCGAGGTTCGTCAGAAAAGTTCCATTTATTTTCCGCAAGATTTAAAACAATTTTAGCTTCTTGAAGAAAGTCAATTCCTAACAGAGTGGAGTTATTTTTGGCATCAGGCAACACAAGGAGCGCAGTTTTGAACTTTCTGCCTTCAAGAAGAATAATTTGTTCAGTGCGAAGTACCTCTTTTTCAGATACCAAACCATCAGCGAAAGACACCTGTAGTGTTGTCTTTTCAAATACTGCATTCTGTTGCTTCAGAATATGATAGAGGGATTCACTTGCGATTGAGTGAGTAGCACCAGTGTCAGCAAAAGCTGTACCGGAAATACCTCCAATACTAATTCGAAATACAGCAGTCCGTGTGGAAGCTAAACAGGATCGGATTTGGATAGTGCCAAAATTAGATGAATCTGTAGTCTTTGGGGGGTTACAGTCTGGACATTTAGACTTGATAAAACCAGTTTTACCGCACCCATAGCAAGTTAAAGGAGGTCGGTTTTCCTCTCTTTGCTGTTGTCCACGATTTGAAAAGGTTTTACTTGTTCTCTGTACGTCAGTTGTTCGATTTTCTACTTTGGGTTTGGATGGATTAGTCGCTTTGAAAGAATAGCTCCGCCTGCCAGGGAGTTGAGTTTTATAGTTCGTATTTTTAACACGCACAGCTTCATAATCATCCAATTTCTGTACTAATTCAGATGAACTCTTAATTTTTCCCCAAGAATCAATAAAATGCTGCTTGATATCACTACTGACCCTTCTTTTAAGCTGATCCGTCAGGACCAAGTCTTTGAGCGATTCAAAGTCTGTAACATCGAGGCTGTGTAGCCATTCTTCCAGATAATTGTTTAATTCGTAGGCAAAGTCTTTCCATAAGGTTCCAGGCTGTCTTTGGTGTGTGGTAAGTTTAATTCGAAATGATTCAGCATTTAATTTGAATCTTTGGAGCAGAATCATTTTGATGTATGAATAATCTTCTAATTTGTCCTTCGGTTCTCTTAAAATGATTTGTGAAATGTCTATAGGCAGAAGAGGTAGGAGATGAGTGATGTAATCTGTTTGTTTTATATTAACTTTCTCACATTGTCTTTCGAAAATTTGCAGGTAAGTTGTAATGTCAGAAGTTCCTGTAAATTTAGGGATTAGGTGTTGAATGTTTGTTTCAATAGCTGCATTTGAAGCAAAGGCGGCATAGTTAGCATTTGAGCTAGCAGCTGCCAGGTTTAATTTTAAACGTTCCAATTCTACCAAAAGTTCTTGTTCTTTTCTTTGGCGTATCTCTAGATCGTTGCTTTCACGTTCTTTTTGTTGTCTAGTTTCGATTAAAGTTTCTAGAAGATTCTTGGTAAAAGCTTCATCATAAGTGTCAGATTTGACGATAAGATCTTTAAGGTCTATCACTCGCATAGTATCGTTTACTGTGAAACCGAGCTCTGTGGCGAGAGTCTTTAAATCCTCTTTTCGCGCTTTGGCAAGATAAGCCATAATTATATGAGAGGTCAGGGGGGAGGGGAAAAGATGAAGTTGAATTTGTTGTTATTTCGATGTTATTCACAACACAGTTTTTATACTTACACTATTTTCAAATTAATAAATAAACGGTTTACCTTTAAAATGTATATACCACTATTAAACAGCATGTAAGCAATGTTATACATACATTTATATACCACTATTAAACAACATTTACAAACGCAAACAATGTTACTGGCAAAGTTATCACATCTAAATTTCAAAAATATCATAAAATACCCCTATAAATTCAATTTGTATCCAGAAAATGACATATAATAATTTGCTCAAATATTTGTATACTACTTAGCAAAACATAAATAAATGTCTTATCATAAGCTTTTATTCAAACTGAATTCTTTGAACTGAATTGAAGTTTTAATCCTAACAAACCATTATGCCATAAACAACATTAATTCTTTTACCTTATTTAAAAAGTCATTCTATTTTATTCATAATAATTTTCTTTCATTTCAAGATATATATTTCAAAACATTCATTAACGGAAAGCAATATTTTCTTAAAGTACAGTATAAGCTCAAAAGTTCGTCGAAAGGAAATCAACAAGTACAATATTTTATTTTACGTAGAATAAAGATTCACTGAATAGTAACAGTACTCGCAGGAAACGAAATAAAATATAATCAAAAGACTGGGCATAAACACAGCATAACTCATCTAGCTTGACATTCCGTGAGGGGGAAGAAAAACATCTGCTGCTGTAAGTTAAATCGAAACTACTAAACTCTAATGAACAAAAGTCCTTGAATATACTCGGAACTTTTATCATTTAAACATACATTTAGGTTGATAACCGTATCCACAAGTTAACTTAATAGGCATATTAACATTTTAAAATAACAAATTAACAACAGTTCAAAAATAACCGTCTGGTTAAAGAAAGCCGTTTGCTTTCGTTTTATACTTTTACGTAGTATCAATAAATCAGATTCTAGTAAGGAATTTACATTTGCTTTAAGAAGCAGCTTGTAACAAATAATAGAGTTAAAAGAATTTTAATTAAACATTAATTTAAAAGACACTTATCTTTTATTCCACTGAAAGCTGTTGACTCTGCAGTCCATGTGCGAGCAGCACGCCACGATACTTTATATGAAGATTTAGTGTTGTAAACCAGCAATTGACTAGCAGTCGACACCTGAAAAGAAAATGAGCCGATCTCCAGCAACCAAAAGTTAAATTCGGGAGTAAAGGCTTATGAAAGCCAAACCGAAATTCTCAACGTACTAATGCGCCATTTTGGGATCAAATTTCGTTGGGCGCCAGTTGTAGCCGTTCCTCAATAAACACGAACGCCGGCTAGCTTTAAAAGTATTTATTAATAGAGCACACAGGAACGGGTACAAGGAAATATACATAAATATTAAACATATAACGGAACATTAAACATT
>KK114920.1:0-43233 GCA_000611955.2 Stegodyphus mimosarum | reverse complement strand
TAGCCGACATTTTCCCCCTCCGCGACGTGTATAGGAAATTGAGGAACACGGGTTAAGATGAATCGTTCTTTGACTTGTAGCGATAATTTAAACTCGGAAATGATGAAATATTAGGTGAAGTTTCACTTTCACTGGCTGTTGAACTTCCATTGTCCATATCGCTACTTGAAACCAAAGAACCTATTCTTTGTTTAAACTCTTGCTAAACGTAACGGTCGAACCTGTCCAAACCAACTTCGACATTCAGCTTCGAGCTTTGGCGCTTTTTGGCGACAGATATTTCACGCATGCGCAGTTGTTTCCCTTTACGTTGGAAGGGAGCCACTTCTGCTTCTGCGAAGTTTTCCTTCTTAACAGTATATATTCTTTGGCTCGGTGGCGTTCAATATAATCCGGTTACGGTTAAATAGTTCTGTTACAATACATAAATTTATCAGACATAATGCATTTTAGCGCTATGTCGTATTTTGTGTACAGTTGTTTCGTCGGAATAATAGATGAACATGAATTCTTCCAGTTTACATTCACATTTCATTTGCATAAATAGAGAGCTCTCAAATAAATCATTTTTAAGCTTAAAAATGCTTTAGAGGAACATGTACGAGAATAAAGTTTTCACTCTTTTGTCAAATATAATTTATAATTTTTAATGCATAAGTTTTAAATACTAATATAATACGATGGGAAAAGTGACTAATATTTTATTTCCCCCCCCCCTTTTTTTTTTCCTCCCGTATCATATAATATGTAAAGATTTAGTGATATGACAGAATAATAAACCCAAATCAGAATGCAAAATATTTTCAGCTTTTTCTCGCTATCATCAATTTCTTTTCAATTCTTGCCATGTTTTCGCCTTATAAATATATGTTTACTATATCTTTTGAGTTGCTTGTAAAAAGTTCTTAAATAACTTAGCTAAACGGTACTTTTCTTTTAACAACTCATTTTTTTCCTATAATGCAACTATATTTCAAACAGTAGGTTCTCCTGTTCCGTGTGTATTTTGAATTAATTATTAAGGAAATTCAAACATTTCTTTAAAGTACAAAGGAATATGATATATTCTTAAACCAATAAAGCTGACTTTTAAAAAAAATTCATGAAGATGAATATACGTTAATTAAAAAATAATTATTAGGAGTTTTTCATAAAAATAATTACGATTTATTTTACGCTTTGATAATGTCAAAAATAACTAAAAAAATTCTGAAAGGTTTTAGATTTTAATAGTCACCCAAAAGGATTTGTTAAGCAATAGATGCAGTTCTTAAGAATATTCGTTTCTTACTTTTTAATCGGGTTGAAAATTTGATAAAATTCAAACATTTTTATCTCCAGCACGCAGGACTATCTATCGGAAATTGTAAAGATGTGCTATGTTTAAATATTATGTAATTTTGCAGTTAAACTACATATTATAAATTAATATAAAAAATGCATTTAATTCATGATTTGTCTAATTAAAAATATTCAATATTTTCATAGAATGATGTTATATATTATTATTATTTATTTCATATTTTGTAAAACTTTAATGAATTTATGATTAACAAATTCAACCATTTGAAAGCGAAAGGATTTTTATGCTCTCGCTGAGCTCGCAGTCTTCTAGTCTGCTAAACCCTCTTTCACTCTTGCTAACCCGCCCCCTTTATAAGCTCAATGTAGAATCATTAAAAACCTTTTCAGATTGTTACCACCAAACATTATCGCCATGGATTATAGTTAACGAAATTAAACAATAAAGAACCTGCATGAATGTATGCACGTTTCTCGCACTGTGAAAAAACACCGGCACCTAGAACCATCAAATTTTGAATAACGTAGTCCTCCACCCGAACACGGGCTCCTGGAAGCGGGAATTTTGAATTTCGAATTTGTTTTATAGCTACTTCATACTTTGCAAAACTTTAACGAATTTTTGTTTAACAAACTCAACGATTTCAAAGCGAGCATTGGCAACACTTTACTGAAAAAAAATCATTTTTATCTCCAGCACGCAAGACTATCTATCGGAAATTGTAAAGATGGGGTGTGTTTAAATATTTTGTGATTTTGCCGTTAAACTACATATTATCGTGGCGTAAGCATTAAGAACGTGATATTTAATAAATAAATTAGACATACAAAATGTTAATAATAAATGGACTAAAATATTTTGTAAATTCACCTTAGTAAGATAACATTGATGAGAAAAGACTAAGACTAAAAACAAAAACTATATGGCATAAATGCGACGAAAAGGATGCTTAATAATAAAGCTAAAAAGACAAAAAAAATGTGTTAGTAGGAGTGAGTGTAACAGAAGACTAGTAGCCTGCGAGCTCAGCGAGAGCGTAAAAAACTTTAACAAATCCTCCTGGGCGACCGTAAAATCTGAAATCTTTCAGACGAAAAAAAATATTTTATAAATATTTGTATGTTAACTATATTTATTAAATATCTCCCGTTCTTGTACTTACACCGCATAAAATTCAATTCAACAGCAAAATCACAAAATGACTCAAAACAGTATATCTTTAGAATTTCCGTTAGACAGTTTGGCGCGTTGGAGATAAAAATATTTTATTCCGTATAGTGTTGCTACCCTTAGCTTTCAATTCGTTTAGTTTTTTCATTTTAAAATATGAGGTAAATAATCAAAAATATATAACGCTATTTTACAAGTAAATATGAGGTAAATAATAAAAAACATATAACTTTGTTCTGTGAAATTAGTAAATATTTTAATTAGATAGTTCATGAATTAAATACATTTTTAATATTTAAGTCAATCCGATTCAAAAGTAAGAAACGAATATTATTAAGAACTGCATGTATTGCTTTCAGATAGTTTAGTTTGTTAATCTACAACAGACAGATTCAATCGAAAGATAAATATCTTACTTTTTGCCGAATGGCAACAGACTCGAATGAAAAGTGAAACGACGCATTTATAATTCGACGCCAAGAAGATTAGAATAAATGGAGTAAGCATGATATCACAAAAATGAAGCCAAGGAAATGTCAACAACGTGACATTACCTCTTATCATGGCCGCTTACAGTGTACGAATAAGACTACAAAACATATTGTTAAATAAAAGTACGCTGACTTTGAGAGCAAATTTGAAAGTCCAGAGGCTCAAAAAGTATTTTTAGGCATAACATGCGTAAGTTTTGGAAAAAGTGTTGGCGTGATACTGTAAGCATGAGATGTGCCTTCTGTGAACTGTTCTTGACTGAATAAAAGGTTTTTTTTACCCTTCTTTTATAGCTGTTACTGATATAACAGAACTTAGCGAATAGTTGCTTCATAGTTCTAGTAAGTACCAGCTTCAAGGAACTTTGAATTTCTACGCATAATATGCATAGAAACTTCCACTAGTGTTCTAGTGGTTTATCATGCCGTATGGTTACCATTTACACATTTTCATGTACTTAGGTTTTATTGAATTTGGAATAGTTATTTGCAGTCTTTGTGATTTTTCTATGTACTAAGTAGAAAATCATTTATGTTAAGTATTAAAATTAGAAAAAGAGGCTTATAAACATTCAGTGATGAAAGCTAACATTAGACAACACCAATAAAATGTAAACAGACCAACAAGAAGCTCACCTATGGCAGCGGCCATGATAAATCGTGACGTCATACCGTGACGTTTCATGGCTTCATTGCACGGGGCAAAACTCCACTTCTTCTAACCTCCTTGTTCCATTCCTTAACCCATTTCGAAATTAATAGCCCTTTTGTGCTTATAATAGCAGTAGAGGACATGAAGTTCCAGATAACCTGTAATTTATCAAGCACTTGCAGACAGCAGAACTCCAGACCTTTTTCATATTAATAAGGAATCAAAATTTCATTTGAGAAATAAACTTCAACATTCGCATGGTATTTGACGACATTAATCAATCATAAATCTTCAAAAGAAAAAAAATGGTTTTAAAACGATAAGCTGCGATGTCTATGTTGAAAAAATTTCCCGATATGTTTAAAACTATTAGACTATAAGATAACTCACATTCCTGAAGTAACATAATTTCCTCTCTATTAATGTTCAAAAGGTTTATCTGTAGCAGCGTCCGGCTTGTTTAAACGCTATTTAATAGTGGCTAGAAGTAAAATCTGTGAAGTGCTTAATATATTCTGTGGTGGGTGTTTAGAAGTTTCATTTTAGATTTGAAATAGGCTGGCTATATGATGTATTTTGTGGTTTTCTTTACCCGTAACATTAATTTGAGATTATTTCTCTTAAAACACTTTAGTAAGAAATATCCCTTTTCACAGTAGGAAGATTCGAATGCGTTATACCATTAACAAAAAAAGTTACTTATTTTTAATCTCATAAATATCTAAGGGTAAATACCGAAAATAATAAAATCCAATCCCTATAATTATATTATCACCTAGTAAGGAAGGGTATTTGTTGCCAATGCTTGTCATGAACTTTTACTTCTCATTTTTCAGACCAATACAAATAAGATTTCCCTTCGTAGATGCAGATAAGATAATCTATGAATGTACAATTATACCACAGATTATCTACGTATAGGAATCAAAATGTCTTATTGCTTAAAAACAAGTGCCAGTTTTTTGCACATATGTTTAAGAATAAAAATTTTAGATTTCAGTGAAACTAGAACGTACGTCTGCTAATGCTGCTGTTCATATTTATGATGGAATAGGCTACATTTCTGATATCTTTAAAATGCAAATATTTATTGTCTTAAAAGCAGCGTTTAAAGCATCGAAAACGTCGAAATAGTTGTGGCGACATCATTCGCGTTGATGAAGCGCCATCAGCGAAACTTCTCTCATGCGTTTTTCTTTTCACCAGAGTGGCAACCGTAAGCCTTCAATAAGAAAAAGAACATTGACTGATTTTCTGTCTGTATTATTCCATATCCAAAAAATGTAAATAAATATTAATCTTCTTGGAGTCAGAACGACGTTTAAAGTTTCCTATGTTCCAAACTTCCACACTGGTTTACCCGGATGCGATCCAATTCAACTTATGAAGTGTAAAGATGGAAAAAGAACGTACGATGTTTTTGTAATATAACGAGACTGAAATACTCTTAAAATGGTAAGTCCATTTTAAAAATTCTTGTTCTATATTGCAATATGCCTTCAGATGTAATGTATGCAATTAGAATTCTCTGAATGCATCAAATGTGTTAAGAATAAATGAACTAGTTTTTACTAAGCAATCTTTAAGCAGAAAAGCTTAAGCTTTAAAAAAATAAAAAGTTGTATAAAGGTAGCTGCACTTCCGTTAAGCCTAATCCTACTATGGCTGAAGGAGATGAAAGTAAAAAAACTGAAACTAATGCCACACCTGCGACTGTCGCCAAGGTCAGCATCAAAATTCCCCCTTTTTGGAAACCTGACCCTAAAATATGGTTTCTTCAAATTGAAGCCCAATTTCGCAATGCTGGAATAACGGCTGATCAAACAAAATATGATTATGTAGTCAGTTCTATTGAAACAGGGACATTGTCACAAATCTCTGATATTCTCACTAAACCACCAAACAACGGCAAATATCTGGCCATTAAAAACAGGCTGATTGAAATTTTTGCCGACTCTGAAACACAGAAAACCCAGAAACTTCTGACCGAATTAGAACTGGGTGATAAGAAACCATCCCAACTTCTCTGCGAAATGCGTAACTTGGCGGCTGAGAACGTGCCAGATGAATTTTTGAAAACATTGTGGATGCAACGACTACCACTTAATATTCGGAGCATTTTATGTGTAAGCAGTGATGATTTGTCAAAATTGTCTACAATTGCTGACAAAATTTGGGAATTAAATCCCAATCCACCACAGGTAGCTCGCATTGTTTCTTCCCCATCTGATAACATTACCGCCGAAGATCTACAGAAACAGATATCAAACTTAACACTGCAGGTAGCAGAAATGAATAGGCGTAGAAACCCCAGTCCAGAAAGACGACGATACAAGTCGAATTCTAGAAATAGTTTCAAAAATAACAATAACCCCAGTCCAGAAAGACGACGATACAGGTCGAATTCTAGAAATAGTTTCAAAAATAACAATAACCCAAATAATTGTTATTTTCATCAACGCTTTGGTGAGAGAGCGTACAAGTGCACTCCACCATGTAAATATCAGGCCTCGAAACAGGAAAACTGAATCCCCGGCCTTCGATGACGACAGAAAGTCAAGGGGTACAGCTGAGTCGTCTATATATTCGTGACAACGCATCAGCAACCCATTTTTTAATTGATACCGGAGCGGAAATATCGGTTATTCCACCAACACCATCGGAAAAAAGAACTGTGGCTAAGCTTGAGTTATTCGCAGCTAACGGTACAACAATCAAAACATATGGTCAAAAATTATTAGAGCTAGATTTAGGGCTACGCAGATCTTTCAACTGGCCTTTTATCATTGCGGATGTTAATAAACCTATCGTCGGAATAGACTTTCTTTCACATTTTAATTTGTTAGTTGATAGTAAAAACAGAAAATTAATTGATGGCACCACCTCATTAGCAACTACAGGTGCTTTGTGTAACAATAGCGTCACTCCTAAATTCATTGTTAATACTTTTCACAACCCATATAGAGACATCCTAAACAAATTTCCTAACTTACTTAAACCCAACATAAAAAACAATAAAGTTAAAGAACATGATGTGCAACATTACATCGAAACCAAAGGTAACCCTGTATCCTTTAAAGTCAGAAGACTTTCTCAAGAAAAGTTGATTGCCGCGAAAAAGGAATTCGATTATATGCTGCAGGAAGGTCTCTGCAGACCATCCAAAAGCAGCTGGTCAAGTCCATTACACCTCACTTTAAAAAAATCCGGTGACTGGAGACCATGTGGCGATTACCGTGGCCTTAATGCAAATACTGTTCCAGACCGTTACCCACTACCATTTCTAACGGACTGTACTCATATTCTGTATCGAAAAACAATTTTTTCAACAATAGATTTGCTAAGAGCCTACCAACAGATTCCTGTGCATGAAGCTGACATTCCGAAGACAGCCATCATAACACCTTTCGGACTTTTTGAATTTCCTTATATGACATTTGGCTTACGCAACGCTGCACAAACCTTCCAAAGGTTTATGAATACAGTGCTTAGCGGCCTAGACTTTGTATTTTGCTATCTCGACGATATCCTCATCGCCTCGCCAGACACTGAAACACACAAAAAACATCTTGAATTAATATTCCAAAGACTCAATAACTATGGACTGTGCATAAACATTGCAAAATGCAAATTTGGTCTGAGCAAAGTTGAATTTTTAGGATATGAAATATCAAAGGAAGGAATCAAGCCTCTTTCATCGAAAGTCAATACAATTAAAGAATATCCTAAACCACAATCCTTTACAAGCTTACGCAGATTTTTGGGCATGGTGAACTTTTACCATCGTTTCATTCCAAACTGCGCCAAACTACAACAACCCCTGACAATCTTACTGAAAGGAGTGAAGAAAAACAGCAAAAAAGCTTTAATTTGGACCGAAGATGCGCTGAAGGCTTTCACTGATATCAAAAGCGCACTGTGCAACTCTGTAATGTTAGTTCATCCCAATCAAGCGGCGCAGATCACCCTAACTACAGATGCATCTGATTCTGCCGTGGGTGCCGTGATTCATCAACTATCCGATAATGACAAACAACCGCTAAGTTTTTTCTCCCGATCTCTCTCACAAACACAGAGAAATTACAGTGCATACGATCGAGAACTACTTGCAATCTACCTAGCGATAAAGCATTTTAAACACATTCTGGAAGGACGATCGTTTACTGTCTTCACTGATCATAAACCTATCACTTTCGCTTTCCACCAAAATTTAGATAAAGCTTCTCCAAGACAAGTACGGCAGTTGAACTACATTGCCGAATTCACTACAGACATACGCTACATTTCTGGAGAAGAAAACATTGTAGCTGACACGCTATCGAGAATCGACACCATCGCTATCCCAGCTCCAATTGATTATACAGTTATTGCAGATTGCCAGGAGGATGAAGACCTCAGGATTCTTAAATCAAATTCCAGTTTCAAAATAGTACAAATTCCTATTCCGGATAGCAATAAGAAAATTTATTGTGATACCTCCACTAATTTTAACAGGCCATATATTCCTAAAGAATTTCGAAAACAATTATTTTGCTCTATACATAACTTATCCCATCCTGGAATTCGTGCAACAACGAAGCTGGTGACAAAAAGATTCATCTGGCCTGGCATAAACAAAGACTGTCAGCTGTGGTCTAGAGCATGTTTGCAATGCCAACGAGCCAAAATACACAAACATACCCATGCTCCAGCTGCTGAATTCAAAGTCCCCAGTCAACGTTTCAAGCACCTTAATATCGATATTGTTGGCCCCTTACCATCTTGCAAAGGTTTTAGGTACCTGGTTACCATCATCGATAGATTCACTCGGTGGATCGAAGCTGTACCTCTGGAAGACCAAACCGCAGAGTCCGTCGCCCATGCCCTCATCACGACTTGGATTTCCAGATTTGGAATTCCAGAGAAGATAACGTCTGACCAAGGTCGACAATTTGACAGCCAACTCTTCAGATCCTTGAGCAAATACTTAGGCTTCAAGGCTAATAGCACCACGGCTTATCACCCACAGTCTAATGGTTTAATTGAACGACAACATCGAACCTTGAAAAACAGCCTAAAATCCCACCTGCAAACGTCAAATTCTTGGACTGACGTTCTACCTTTGATTCTTCTTGGCATTCGATCCGCCATTAAAGAGGATTTGCATTGTTCTTCTGCTGAACTTGTGTACGGTGCACCAATCTGTTTGCCTGGAGAATTTTTCAGTTATGTCCCCACTGTTACGCATTCAGATTTTATACAAAAATTGCAAAGTCACATCCAAAACCTAAAACCAACACCGACAACCAGCCATGAAAAAAAAACAATTTTCGTACACAAGGACTTAGCAAATTGTTCACATGTATTCATCTATAATAACATGATTTCATCTTCTCTTCAACCAGCCTATCTAGGACCATATTTAGTTAAGAAACGTTTCGAGAAATTTTTCGATGTGGAAGTTTCAGGTAAAATTAAAAGGATATCGATAGATAGACTGAAACCATGTTTCAGCCTCAAGAATGAAATAACAGCAAATCTCCAGACACACGAAGCTGATAATTCCAAAATCTCACCTCCACTTCCTAGAGACAATGATTCTTCCAAAGATATTCATCCTAGATACACAAAAGCTGGACGAAGGGTGAGATTTCCGGCATACCTGAAGGATTACAAGGTATAACGCTATCACTGGCAAGGGGGTGTGTGGCGACATCATTCGCGTTGATGAAGCGCCATCAGCGAAACTTCTCTCATGCGTTTTTCTTTTCACCAGAGTGGCAACAGTAAGCCTTCAATAAGAAAAAGAACATTGACTGATTTTCTGTCTGTATTATTCCATATCCAAAAAATGTAAATAAATATTAATCTTCTTGGAGTCAGAACGACGTTTAAAGTTTCCTATGTTCCAAACTTTCACACAGTGAAGCTAAAATTTGATCTTTATTCAAAGCGTATAAAAATACTCTAAATAATGACATTTTAGTTTCACAGTAGTCAACATGGAATATGATGTCCTTCTTCGAGGGATTGTGTAAGATTTTAGCTATTTTCATTTTACCCTCGCATGAATATATTTATTCTTCTCCTAATGCCTAACTATTAGTTTGTGCTATAATCTGTATGTGATATATGATGTTATTGTTTTTCGTAACGGTTTGTAAATAGTCTTTGGCAACGCATTTTTTTGCTAAATAAAATTTTGATGTTTCAACGTATTTAATTATTCGGGATATGGTTTTTAAATATTTAATCGTTAAATACTTTTATATTATTACAGCGAGTATCTCGCTCCAGATGCCAATTGCCCGATCAATATAGATTCTAAAAGTTACG
Organism: Stegodyphus mimosarum; assembly: GCA_000611955.2. NCBI lineage: Eukaryota > Metazoa > Arthropoda > Arachnida > Araneae > Eresidae > Stegodyphus > Stegodyphus mimosarum. Next base: position 33,302 of record KK114920.1, on the reverse strand, counting down.
AGATAACGAAGAAAAATATGGAAACACCAGATAGATGGACATTCGAAGAAGCAGCTGTAAGTTATCTATTTAATCTTTTTTTTTTACTTATCTGAATATTGAATCATATAACTAAAATACACACACACACATATATATATATAATATATATATATATATATATATATATATATATATTTATTTATTTAATAGGCTCATTTATACCAGCTCATGAAAAGTGACAGCTATTCACGATACCTTAGATCAGAGATGTACAAAGAATATTTAAATGGAATGAAGAAAAAGGTACATTTTTCTTTACTTTTGAACTACTATCTTTTGATAATTCACTTTATACAATATCGTATTTAGAGGAAAAGACTCATTTATTTCATTTCATACGCAGCATTTGGTATTTATTATGATAGAGAATGCGAATATTTGCTACGTCGGGCATATATGTATATATCTGTTTATGTAAAAACGTAATTACACCGAAATTGTTAAAACCAGATATGTATATGTAAAATATAAAAAATACGATGGCTTTGCTCTACGCGAACAGGCAACCTCTAATTAACTTTCCGCAATTTCAGGATCTTCCTCCTAGACCAGTACTTTCGAGAACACTCTGGCATGTTATGTAACCGCTGATATAAATAGCAAGGTACTCGCTATTTTTAGTCAGCTTTCGACCGCGTCTGGCATGAGGCGCTTATCTACAAGCTAATAAAGCAGGGCCTGGACAGAGAAACGATTTTGCTAATTACCTCGTTTATCACAAATAGATCCTTCTCAGTGTCAGTAGGTGAAGATTACTCAACGCAAAGAAGAATTAATGCTGGAGTCCCCCAGGGTTCCATTTTGGGCCCCATATTATATTTATTGTATGTAGCGGATATTCCTTGCACGAACCTTGGAGCAAATTTTTTCCTTGGATGTTATGCAGACGACACGGCTCTTGCCGTGAAGTCTGCAAATGCAAATTTTGCTGTGAAGAAACTGCAAGAGCTGATGCCGGCGATCGAAAAATGGTGCACTGAATGGCGTATTTCTATCAATGGCCAAAAATCTCAGCTGCTAATTATTAGAAGAAAGCATAGGAAGTTACCGGTAAGTCAGAAGCTCTTCCTTTTCGGTAGTGAGGTACCTATTGTTAAAAAGGCAAAATATTTAGGAATCACGTTTAATGAGCAATTCACTTGGAAAGATCACGTCTCTGAACTCAGGAAAAAAGCGTTCGGTGTTGTTAGCAGCCTGTTGCCTATTCTTGGTAAATATTCCAACTTGGATCTAAAAAGAAAACGACTTGTATATACTTCCACCATTAGACCGATCATAACGTATGCGTCACCTGCCTGGTCTACAATAGAGGAAAAGGAACTTGCCAAGCTGCAGAAAATTCAAAACAAAGTACTTAGGATCATCACCAACGCGCACTATTACGTAAGCAATGCAACTCTGTACTCTGATCTCAGAATTGACAAGATTGAAAAATTTTTGCACAAAACAAACAGAAATTTCTTCGCTAAGGCAATCGATTGTGTATACCTTAAGAATTTCGCTACGTTTGATTACATTCCTCTTTCCGAGGATGTTGAACTACGACCTTTGGCGGCTCACCTCACCCGTGACTCGAATTTTCCTACCTAATCATGTCTAATTATGTATTTGTATTTTCACATTCATGTATTGTATCATAGTGTTTTTCTTTACTTGCTTTAAATTTTTGTATTGTATTTGTAATTATGTATTGTATTTTTAATTGATGATTTATAGAATTTATGTTTGTATTTATATTGTGTACTTTACATGAAGATGCACTCCGCTCTCTTGTCCATGCTCGCCTGCGCGCTTCTTGTTGTGCTGCTGGCCCCCCTATCCTTCCTACCTCCTGCCACGTGCTACGTTGAAGATTTATTTACGTGATGGGCCCTTTGGCTTTTACTGATTGAGCCGGACAAGCGGCCCACAGAGCTGTATTCCGGCCATACCCTGCTCAGTCAGTCAGTCATTTTTAGTCAGTCTGCTTCCTGCCATCGCAAGCTATAGGAACGTTCGCTGCTTTCCTACCTTTGTTAATAAGTTATGACGCAGAAATCTTAAATTGGATATTACCTAATTTAAATCACTAAGGATATGTAATTTGGTGCTCTTCGTCTAAAAGAAAATTGATCTGCCGTTTAATAGAATAAAGATATGGAACTTTAATAGTGAAATTCTTCTGTCTCATCTTTTGTCTACTTTCCACTCTACGAAGACAACACCCGGATACCGATGTGACCTGATGGCCAAGCTTCATCATTCCAATGACCATCTACGGAAATTATGACATACATATTGTGGAAAGTACGAAAATAAAATACGTAAAAAAACTAAATAAGAAAAATCCAATTCAAAATAAATGGGAGCAGCAAAAGACAATAAAAAGTAAAGAATAAGATAATAAATAAAAAATAAAACAGTTTCTATAAGCTTTTATTTAAAACTCAAAAATTAATGAACTTATAAGGTATTTTCTCCCTCGTTTCGGCATGCCTTCCTGGTGTAACGTCGACACACTCGGCGCGTATTCGAGAGGTCCGAGGTTCGAGTCCCGACGAGAGCATTGCATATTTTTCACGTCTCCTGCATCAATCACTCTGCAGTGGCGCCCGAACTAAAAGGTTGGTGGATGATGATTCTTCACCACCAGGATTTGGCGATTAGGTCCCCTAATCCCCAGTCGCCCTTTAAAAGGGGGAGTATATAAGGTATTTTTCCCTCCTTTCGGCATGCCTTCGTGGTGTAACGGTTAGCATACTCGGCGTATTCGAGAGGTCCAAGGTTCGAGTTCCGGCGAAGGCACTGCTCTTTTCCCGTCTCTCAGCATCAAAAATCCTAATGTCTCTACAGTGGCGTCCTAACTAAAAAAAAAAGGTGTTGGATGATCATTCTCTAGCACCGGGATTTGGCGATTGGATCCACTAATCCCCAGTCACCCTTTAAAAAGGGGAAGTGTATATGGTACATTTCTCACACATTCTTAGCATGTCTTCGTGGTGTAATGGTCAGCACACTCGGCGCGTATTCGAGAGGTTCGAGTCGGGCGAGGGCATTGGCCAATTTTCATGTACTCCTGCTTTAAAATAGCCTAATGTCTCTACAAACCAAAAGTACAAAAATAATTTATAGTTTTATGGGAACAAGAAATTAAATCATTATCTTCACAAAATTAATCTGCAGTTTTATATCACCATAGTAAAAGGTAAAAATCGGCTCTTTCCGATGGAAAATAATAATAATTACTACTATTATTTCCCAAGTTACTGCTAGTATTTATTGAAAATAAATAAGTAAATAAACTGTACAAAAATAATTTATAGTTTTATGGGAACAAGAAATTAAATCATTATCTTCACAAAATTAATCTGCAGTTTTATATCACCATAGTAAAAGGTAAAAATCGGCTCTTTCCGATGGAAAATAATAATAATTACTACTATTATTTCCCAAGTTACTGCTAGTATTTATTGAAAATAAATAAGTAAATAAACTGCGCGTTTGTTTTATAGATAACTAAGATTTCCATATTATTTTGAAAGTAAAAAATAATAATGGTATAAGTGTTCTTTCCTTTTATTTTACTTTAATTACAATTTTGTAAATACAAATAACAGTCAAAAGTTTTTCATGCGGAATTAATTGCAAAGGTGGTTTTTAAAAGATTAAATGCGTTTTTATAAGGGATCCTTGGGTCCGCTTGGCCTGAAATTTTCTTTGAAAGCGCTTAATTTTTACGTATTAAGAAAACTGCAATCTTGAATTTTTTTGTATTCAAATGACTAAATTTAAGCAAAAAATTTTTTAAAAAAATATGATGGTACTTCAGAAATTCCTCCCTAGCAAATTGCAGTACTGAGAAAGTGGAAATACAACAAGTTTTTATTTCTCAGGTTTTCTTATGGTAATCGTAACGATGTGAAAGGGCCAATTCATTTAATTTGTAATGATGTTTTGGTTGCTCAGAGCATGAAACCATACAAATTAAAACACATCTTAGTACGAAACATGCAGTATCCTGAAATAAACCAAAGGAATCAGCGGACTTAATTTGACTACGCCTCATCAATTTATATGATCCGTGAATATAATTCGGCTAATATTTATTGTAAATACGGTACTATAGTTTTCCAAAAATTAAAATTAAAATATGGACTGAGCTTATGTGAGCGGCTTCTATTAAAGGCAAAAAGAGATAGAGTGAACAGATTAGGTCTCGGTCACTGCCTGCTAGTTCTGTAAGTAGGGTAAAGCCGAAAAACTTAGCATATTGTTACAATTAAGAAAATTTAGTTCATGAGCCGACATTTGACGGCGCTGCAATATTCTGGTGTTTTCACGCTGTTGTATTTAGTTAGTATGTTTGATATGAACTTTCTTTGAGATGGATGACTAGCTGTTCATATTGCTATACAGATCAAGATAAACTAACGAACGACTTAAAAAACCTATTTATTTGTATTTATTTTTATAGCTACTTAATATCAATACCTATCATTTAGAATTATGGATAACTTCTAGGGCTTGTTTTCATACGAAAATTCGTCTTGTTGAGTTAAAGTAGCAAATAAAATTATAAGTGTGATTTTATTAGAGATGAAACTGCAAGCCATTCCGTTAACAAAATGTAAAAGAAAAGTGTACTTGTTTTCAAAGGTAAATGAGAAATTGTGTACTTTAGTGTTGTTATAGGCGATAAAACTATGCGTTTTATTTGTGACAAGGGAATATCAATTTCAAAATTTCAATACAATTTAAGTCGCCATTACGAAATAAATTACAGAGAAAAATTTGAAAGATTGGTAGGCAAATTGAGGAAAGAAAAGTTACAGTTTCTGAAATCTGCCTTACAACGACAGCAAAACTTTTTTACACAAGCAAATAAATCCACTGAAGCAATAGTTCACGTAAGTTTTGCTCTCATGTACATCACTGCAAAGTGAGTAAAATCATTTACTGATGGTAAAGTCCTTAAAGACTGCTAAATCTGCTCAATTTCTTTGTCCTGTCAAACAACAATTATTAATTATTTAAAAATATTGGTTTGTCAGCCGCACGGTAAGGGAATGTATTAGTAAAATCATTAGTGATTTACGATGTCAGTTAAAAGAAAAGAATGCAGATTTTGATACATTTTCAATAGCAGTTAATGAGAATAGTGGCATAGTGAATAGTGATATAGCGCAAGTTCCTGTTTTCGCACCAGGTATTCTTCAGGAATCTGAAACAATTAAGGAACATAAAATAAAATAAATATGTCCTTTCGAAGGAAAAAGTGATGCTAGTGCAGAGTATAATTTTCCGAAATAAACACTGTAACAGATGAATATAAACTAAGTTTCACTAAATTTGTTGGATACTTAAAGTGATGGTGCAGCTGCTGTGAAGAACGGATTAGCGGTAAAATTAAGAAATATAGCAAAAGAAGAAAAATTTCAGAATCAACAAGATTCATCATTCAACAAGAAAATCCTTTGTACTAAAAGTTTGCACGTGGATAATGCTATGGAAAACAGTAAATTTTACTCATGAACGAGAGCTCAATCGTCGCGATTTTGTCTCATTGCTTGAAGAAACTGAAAGTGCTAATTTATGTGAATTATTCGTTGTATTTTGAAAGCGTGCGCAAGAGGGAAAGACAACATTTATCTTAAAGGAGATGACTTTTTACTGATTTACCGTGTGTGTGCGTGCATGTGTGCGTTAGGGAAATAATGGGTGAGAATATCGGACTTGTAGCTGAGGCTGTAGCTTTTCAGCTGATGGCAAAGAGCATTGCATAATCCGTCGAGAAGCACAGCAGCCAAAAATATATCTCCAAATTTGCAGAAGGCGGGATAAATGCCTTATAAATTTAAAAGCTGTGCTTCGCGATGTAGGGGCGTAGCTAGGGTGGGTCAAGGAAAGACATCTGTCTCCGCGGCAAACAGATGTTACGAAATTTTAGAATGAAATGTTTTCCATTCTTGGCGCATAGAAAGGGGAGCAAAATTTTCAGTTGTCCCCGGACGCTAAAAACCCTAGCTACGCCTCTGTAGCGATGCAACCAAAATTATGAATTTTATTAGAAGCTAAGCCTGTAACACTCGTGTATTTGCAAACTTTTGAAAGATATGAATTAGAAATATCAAATCACACTATTACGCACAGAACTACAGAGAACGATACACTTGAACTCAAGAGAACGATACACTTGAAAGATGACGTTGTTACGTTTTTAAATGAGCATATAAATACTATATCATTGATTTTTTCACAATGATTAATAGTCGTTGCTTCTCCCTTTCTTGAAGAATATAGTTATTTATTTCTTCATTTATTTTCGTGAAGAAGTAGGATCTGTGTCCGATCACCCTAAAAACTGACCAGCAAAAATTAAGTTTTGCATAATTGTATTTCGCTTCCTATTTGAAAGAATTATGGGTCTCTGTTACTTTTCTGGTATTTTTGAAAAATCGAACAATTTAAATATTTCAAGTTATTTCAAGGAAATAATTGCATCATATTTAGGTTAAAATGTAAAATTGAAAATTTCGGTACACAGAGAAATATGTGGAAAAATAGACTGGAAAAAGGATTTTTAGTAATGTTTACAGCTATAGAAGCTCTTATAATTAATTGAAAGTAAATTTTCCAAAGATTTAATTCTAAAAGTTAGAACTTATCATTTGAAATGTCTGTAAACATGGTTTCAAAAATATTTTTCTCAATTTTCACGTTAAAAAGGAAAGTGGAAATTGCCAGACTGCAGAGAAGAGTAAGAATTTTTTCATTCCCAAGGCATATACTCTTTTGCTCTTACATTTCGTTTTGCGGTGGAGTTGCAACGGCTTGATGTCACAGAACATTCATTTAGGGAAATGATTTGTATAGTTTCCATACTCGCGCGGACTGCAGGCCTTTGGCGGAGTTGAGTGTCTTTGAGCATAGTGATTGAAAACATCAATGGGGTTTGACTGCAAGTTATTAGATATGATTTATTTTTAATTGATGCAGATTACTCATTATAGTCAAAGACTTGATTGACTTCAAAGCAATATACAACGACCTACGATAATTTCCTAGTTTCGAATACTCCAATAACTATCAAGCATTCAGCACTCAGTTATGTTACGATACTGGAAACCTGTAAAGAGAAAAAAAATATTAGGGCGGACATCACCCTGCATTCGTTGTCCACTTTTGCTGATGTTAAATGATTCTGGAGGAAGATGCTCTTGACGCATCCTTATGTTACATGTAAATATTTGCGTAAATTTGCTTAGATTTTTTTTTTTCTAAATTCCTAGTTTTTCTTAAGAAATTTAAGTGTTAAATTATAAGCCTAATCAAGTCTTGCCCAAAGGGAGTTAGTCAAGAAGGGTTATTAATTTCGTTTTGGCATTTTGCGTTGATTCACTATAAATGTCGGTTCACTTTTCGAATTGTTGCCATCAAATATTAGAGTCTTGTGTTATATTTAAAGAAATTAAATAATGAAGAATCTGCATAAATGTTTTTCGCATTGTGGTAAAACAACGGTACCTAGAGCCATCAAATTTTGATCAAATCAAAAACGAAAGTTTCCAGTCGAATATGGGCATCTGGAAGCCCAAATGTGGAATTTGTTTTATTATCTATTTTGTAAAACTTTAACGAATTTTTTATTAACAAACTCAACGATTTCAAAGCGCTATTTGCGCTGTTGAACTGAATTTTATGGTTTAAGCACAAAGAACATGATATTTAATAAATAAAGGTAACACACAAAACGTTAAAAAAATGGCCCTTTAGGAGTAATGTAAAATCTGAAAATTTTCAGATTTTTATTAGTATTATTATTTTATTTTTTTTAACTTTGTTTTTCTTCTCTTCAGACTTCTGTGAAGGGAATTAGATCAGTGATTTCATTCAGTGCAAAGAAAGAGCAAACTGCCAACTCCTAGCATCCTAGTACGTGAGGTAAGTGTACTGATAGATTACTCATTTATTGCCCTATGTTGAAACAGCTTCCAGATTAATAGCGGCAAAGTCGAAAATTTGTAAAAACATTCACTTTTTGAATTTTATTACTCTTACTTACTACTAGCGTGACTTGAAATCAATATATCATTCGTATTATTAAACAAGTTACAACACAATTCTGAGCTGAAACGTGTGATTTTAATATGTTAATTCATTATTATAAATGTTAATTTTTTTTCATGTTTTTCGACTAATTCCATTTGATTTCGTAATTTTTCATAAAAATCTTACTCTGATGGAATTCCAAGTAGAAAAGAAACGTTTTTATTTATCAAAGCGTTTTTAAACATAATTAAAACAAAATTTTAATTTGCAAGACTACATGTAGAAGTTATAAAATTAAAAAGATGGAAGGTTGATTGTGAAATAATGAAACATTTACAAATCTCACAGGAACTGAAATTTATACACACATGTCTAAGAAAGAGGAGTTAACATTTGTTTTGTTTCATTAATAATATTTCTTCAACATAAGTTATTCGAGCAATTTCGTCTTATATGTGAATACTTCCTTCTTAATTTTGTAGAGACATAATTCCTTGTTCAGTTGCAAAGTTTCCTTGTTCAAGCCTATAACTGCTGTGTCAACACGAAACAACATGCAGGTGATTCAGTATTATCTTCAATAATGATGTTTGTCAGATAGGGGGAAAAAAATCAGCTAATCAGAACAAAAATTGATACTCGGCACACTTGCTTGAGCATTATATTATCAATTCCTATACTGTATCAAAAAAAGGGAAGATTAAAAATATTCATGGGAGGTTCGGATATATGGGGAGTATGGATATGGGAGGTATATCATGGGAGGTATATCATGGCGGTTAGTGGACGTACCGAAGAGCTCAGATTTCTTCAGTGATTGGCACCAGTAATGGACTGTTCATCAATGGGCATATCAATGGAGTTCCTTGCAATATAGTAATCGGTACATGAGCGAATGTTGCCATCATTCGGAAAGATTTAGCTCAACAGTTTAAAGATGAACTCATTTGGGTGCATTCCTGTTTCACTCTCCACACTGAGTGTGATGAAAAAATCGACATGGATGGGAAGTTAAACGTGATCATCCCGTTTGGAAGTGCCGCCTACTATCATTTGGACTTCGCACTGTACTAATATTTACCCATAAAACGTTAATTAAACGTATCTAAAATGTTTTATAAATCTCTATAGTCTGTTTACAGATGAAGTAGAATAAAAATTAGTCAGAAGGATTACACTAAAAAACATTTCAATAAAAATGGAATTTGCTCAATTTTAAGTTCCATTAAGAGATGATAAGGTGACAAAAACTCCAGCGCTTTTTAGAGACATTGATTGTTATTAAAACTTTCTTAACAGCACTTCCTTTTTCTTCTGATACTTAATAATAAAAAATTCTTCTAAAATTACATTTGAAACAAGTAATCTAAAGTCGATTAAATTAAAAACCGGAAGATGAGATAAAAATCGGAAATGTTCCGTTATTATCGGTTGACAGCTTAGCTGTATGTAATGCTATAATATTTTGTATTCTGATACTGAATATTAAAATTTTTTGAAAAAGTACTTTAAAAAGGTAAATTTTTAACAGAAAGTTATAAATAAACTGCATCTTGAAATAGCAGTCTAAACATACTATTAAATATTTTTTTAAATTTTATTGTGCTACACACTTAAATTTTTATCAAACAGATTTACTTAATTTCAAATTTAAAACATAATTTTAAAAAATTGACGCTCGAAACATTTATTTTACGTGTTTTACTTGATTATTTTATTATCTTAGTTGGTGGTTTTAGAAAAATGTTTGCAAATTATGGTAAAGCGTTTTTTAGGGCAAACACCTTAAAAATACTAAAGGTATGTTTGGCCGACTTTTTCTTGTTGAAAAATCATTATTTACACTCAAATATTGTATAATATGTATAATATAAATGTCTTATCAATAAACAAACTTTCACACTTTAAATATAAAATATAATTTAAGGCATTATATATCTTTTCCTTTTTCAGAGAAACCTTGATGTACATACAGACTAACTACGGGAAATGAAAAGACACTTTTCCTCATTCTTTACAGCATGGGAATATCATTCCTAAGAAGACCAAGACTGATCTGGCTGTTAAAAGAAATGATGCAAAAAGAGAGATAAAATCAGCTTTTTACTTAAAGAAACAAATGCTTTATTAGCAGTGGCCCTACTCAGCTGGATGGTCAATGTGGAAACAATCTTTGAGGATACTACGTGTCTTTTCTTTTCATTGCTTTTTGTACATATCCTTGTACAGAAACTGTTTTTCTAAAAAAAAGAAAAAGAAAAAAAGAAAATATAACATCCCTTCAACTAGAAAAACTAGTTGAAACATATTAACTTCTTTTGATTATCATCATGGAAGAATATAACATTAAAATAAGTTGAAGACTTTCTGGTTAAATATAACTTATTTAAACAAAATTTACATGTTAAATGCTTGATATGCAAGGTAATATTAATAAAGTATATTTGTTTAAATTAATGTACTTGATTAAGACAAAAAGTTACTGTCATATGTAAAAAACAGCAATTTTTTAAAGATTTTGTAAAGTGTAAGAAACTGTTAACTATTTGTGTCAGAATTAAGAAATATGATGTTTGATTAAAGTCAGATATAGATGTTTCCTCCATCGTTCACTCACTGCTAAATAAAAAATAGCCAGGATGCGTAATGCAAAATAAGTGCTTTGATATGTTTCTGAATCAGTTTCTTCATTTTTTCTACGTGCATTTCTCTTTTATGAAGTTTCTTCCAAACTTGATGGTTTTAGGAAATAATTTGGTGATTGCTTAACATGTCACTTCTTTATTTTTTGAAATATGCAAATCTGTCACTTAAAGCATATTACCTGAAGATAAGAATAATGTTTTACAAGTGCTTGATAATAAATATTTTAATATATTCAATAAGTTTAGCTTAAGTCAATATCACATATGGAAACTTTTTAACAATAGCATTATATCAAATAAGAAGAAACTGATAAGCTGCAAGAAATGGAGGTTGGAAATGTAGAAAGTCATTTCAAGTAATAAATGTATTTTACAATATCCAAAACTGAATGGCTAAATAACTAATTTATAAAAATTCCTTCCATATTTATGAATTTCATAGCTAAGAGAAAGTACTCCTTATCTTCATTGACAAGTAATGCTGTTTCTTAATATTCATATTTACCTCTGTATTCACTAAGCTAATAGATGAGATTTTACTTGAAATTGATGTTTTTCATTTTCCAACAATATTCGATGAAGCTTTGATAAAATCAATAAATTGCCTTATTATAATCATCATCAATAAATAGTAGAATATAGTTAAATGTTGCATATCCTCTGAAAGCATATATGTAGAATGTTGAAGATCTATGAGACAGTATGTTCTGTAGCGAATTATATGGAGTACTTCGCAAAATATGTCAAATCTTTTTCCTGTTGTTATATTTTGAAAAGCAATTTTGCTTAAAAAATAATTCGAAAGTGAAAGATGAACATATGTCAAATATTTTTATCAACTAAAAATAGAAAGGGTAAAAAAATAAAGATGCAAAGAGTGATCTCTTTTCACTTCATTATTCAAAAGTTTCATGTGATGATTGTTATTGTCATTTTGTAATTCAGTAATATTTGTCATTTTATTGCTCAGGTATTTGAAATAACTTTCATTAGATATAAATTAATGCTGAAGTTTTTGCAGTGCTGTTACTTGATAACACAATATATCTTTTTATCTCAAACTCTTAATTTTTTATAACTATAGGTAAAAAATACCTGATGTTTTATATTAAAATAAACTAAAGCAATACTGTAAAAACTGTGTAAAATTGATTACATCTGTTGTTCAGTTTCAAAATCTTTTTCTGATAGAATTACCTAAAATTATTATAAACATGATTATTAAACTGCCCAGTTGATTAGTTTAAAAATATTTTGCCCCTTTCTGCTAAAATGAGTGAAAGAATATGATTTGAAAGAATTAATTTAAAATTATTGGAATAAGTTAAAGTGATATCTGTACATCTCAATCACTTCATTAAGATTAGGAAAAAAGCACTTAAGTCATTTCTTGAACACTTATTGAATCATGTTTAATTTTGGCAGTTTTTTATTACTAAACAAAGTCATCACATGAACTGAAATTGCTTGCAATAAAAATTATAGTATATTAGTTCAAAATATTTAAGTTAAGTAGCTCTTTATGCTAGTCAGTCATCCCATGTATGATTAATAATAGTTTATCAAATAATATAAACTATGGTTAGTGCCTCAAATGTAATATATTTTAAATCTTTGGTTCATAATAAATTTCCATGATATATTTTTAAAAGAATAAATGCTATTATGAAGTTATAAGTTTTGAAGGCAGCAATAAAAATTTAAACACTTCTAGGTCTAAATTATTTGGAAATTTTCATAAATTAAATAATGCATCCTTAGAAAAGCATAAAATATATTTTCTAACTTGAAAAAATATTAAATGATTCAGTCTTGATAATCACTACAAAATACAAACTCTAGACAGTGAATAAAATTCTAAAAATTTATTTTATACAATTCAAATTACCGAACTGTTCAAAACAAATTTTATTATTTTTAATAGAATTTTGTATAGCATAATAGCAATATTGCAGATACTATGTTATTTTAATTCATTTAAGTATAAAAACATTTTGATGTATTAATTCATTTTTGCATTTGATGGCTATCAGACTGTGATTTTCTGTATATGTAATTATAGTTTGGATATGAGATTCCACAAAATTTTGATTTACCAAGTCTCAGTTTTTATGTAACTAAAAGTATTTCTGTTTTTCCTTCTTTTATTACTATTGTTTATTTTCCCAGTTTCTTATTCACTGTTATTTTGAGCTTTTCAACGTTTGTTTTTCTTTCATCTTTTTGATACATACCTTACTGTACATAATGAGCATAAAATACATATTCAGTATCTATAGTTTTTATATTTTAACCTGATCAAAATTACAAATCAAATATGTAATTTATATAGGGGTTTGAATATTAAATCTTTAATTTCATGTTCTCTAGTACTTATATAATATGCTTACGAATATATATATATATATATGGGGGAAAAAACTAATTTTTCAGTTTGCAATGTTACAACAACTATTCTAGATCAATTTCACTTTTATTAATGCTGAATTAAATACATTTTATTAAAATATTTTAGGAATGTCTAATCTGACATTAATTTACTAGTATTTTATATATTCAATAAGCATAGACTCTTGGCGATTCATATGTTTTGATCTTCAGAGTATTCAGGTAGCAGCTATTTTAATTGTGTGGGGGAGGGGGGAGCAAAAAAAAGAAAATGAGTGAAATTAATCTAGAACTATTGTTAGATTGAGTAGAAAAATTATCTATGTATTTTAGAATTTATGCACATCAATTATTATAAAAGTGAAAATGTTTATTGTTTCCACACAACAATTCTCAAATAGTTTTCAAGCAGATTTTTAAAGGTTTTAAAATACAATTTATTCAATTAGAAGCAAAAAGATGTATAAAATATATAGTTAAAAACAACTGCACAGCATTAATGTCATAAATTTTAAATAACAGAAAGCAGAATAGAAATATGAATAAAACACCTTTGTTGAACAACGATATTGAATAAACTTTGTAAATTAAAGGCAATCTTTCACTTTCATCAGTTTCTGTGTGTAAAAATTGTTTATGTGAAAGCTTTGAAGATTGAAATGTTTTCCAGAAGACTTTTCTAAAAAGATTTTATTGTAACTGTTTTTTACAACTGCTTTACCTCTTTTTACCAAATGATCAAATGCTCAAAAACTTCTCATCTTCTGATAAAGAATTACATGCATTTAAAAATTCGTAACATAAAAATGCTTTTTATTCATTCATAAACTCATATTTGAAAGCATTAAATATTTTATGATATAATCTTTTAGTAATAATAATACATAATAAATAGCATCACAAAATCTTTTTTTAAGAATTTAAAATTAAACTGTTTGATGTGTTTTAGATATAATATACTGAAATATAAAAGTTCCATAAATCAAAAGAAACGCATACAATCATAAACGAATACAAAAGAATGTCTTTGCAATGTATGAAAAAACTGAAGCTTAAAGAAGTATTGCTTGAAAAGTGAAAATGTTTTTGCTTCATTCATTCATATAAGCATTTTTATGCCCTTTACCTAGAGAAGTTATATGTGTTATGTTTGTGAATACAATTGTAACTTATGTCTTTTAGTTTATTATGTCTATCTTTATACTTATTAAATAATATTTTAAAATATAAAAACTAATGGAGTACTGAAGGTTTTTGAATAACACATAATAAGCAAAAAATACTTCTCACAAAAGCTTCATTACAAAAAAAAAAGTGTTCAATGAGAATAATTCTTTTACTGAAAAGAAAGTCAGGGCATTTGAGAAAAAGTGATGAAAAGAGCAGTGTGTACATAAGAAAGCAATGTGTTTATTCCATTGTAGTTTACATACCTGAAAAGAAGAACTCAAAAAGTTTTAGTATACTTCTACGTACATATCATTGTAACTTGATATATACATAGTACATCTAGGGAATAATAAATCTCAGTCCACATATCTGAAATCAGGACTAGTGGGACCTAGTCCTTTTGTCTTTGTTATTTAGACACGCAAATCTAAAGAGGTCAAGTCTGCTCCACACCAGTCCTAGTCGTTCTAGCAAACAAAACTTTTGAATTCTTCTTTCCAGCTATTAGGCCACAGAACAAAAAACGCACTGGATTTGGACATATATATCATTCTTTTTCAACACTTCCTTTCTGAACATTCTGTATTTAAGTTTAAAACAAATATAAAAATTAAACTGAAGTTCTTAGAAACATTTGCATAACATTTATAAAAGTACATTTATACAAAATACAGTGTTGCTTGCATATTGAACTTAATCTGCCATTATGTGGAATGCTGTTGTTCTCCATGGGTAGTTATGAAAATTTTAATCCACTATCAAATCTAGTCCAAAACTACAGAAAAAATTTCAGAGATTATTAAAAACATCCCCAATGTTGAAAATGTTGGGAATTAATTAATTTATGCATTATAAACGTATTTACTTATACTGTGTATATAAAGAGTCGTGCAGTTTTACTTCAATTTAATCTGACTCTTCACAGTTTTTTGCTGGAGTTGACTTTGACCTTGCTCCACCTTTGTTTTTGGGAAGTCCAAGTTTCAAGAATTTGTCTAAACTGGTTTCTGTTGAGGATAGTCTTGATAGTGTTTTCCCCTGTTGTTAAATAGATTATCCACTCGTTCATTTCAATGAATAGGAATGTCACTACTTGGCTATGATCTAGACCTCTTTCTATTTCTAATAAAATACACTTTCATTTTAATGGCGATAAAAAGCCTAACTTCCACTTCTTCAGAGAGTTTCTGATACTCTCAATAGATATAGATTCTTTGTATTCTCTTACTTGTATTCTTGTATAGATGCTTTGTATTCTCTTACTTTTCTCTCTACTTACTCTCATCCGGCTTACCAGATGAAATTTCCATTTGTGTTATTTGTCAAAGAGGAACTGATGCTATAAACTTCATGATGTTATAATCAGTTTTATGAAAACAATATGAAACTATAACAAGTCTATGTTATTTTAATGTGTTATTTTGTTCAACTTTGTAGCATGTTGCTTCATACCTATACTGCAGTTATTTCAGCATTTTTATGGACTTAATAATTTGCAAAATCAATATGCAGATATTTTAAGGTAGATTTTTATTTGAAAAAGTCGCTAGTTTTCAAACTATTCCAAAAGTTATTTTTCTTAATTACAAATTATATCTCCCGAATGATATCTTAGCCTTCAAGTAATATTTCACCATAATTTCTGTGCTTCTGATACGTAACAATATCCTTTTAAGTTTAAAATTAACTGAATTCATTAGAAATAATGAAAATTTTGTAGGAAAAGTTTATGTTTTTAAAAAAAAAATCTCAATGTTAACATTTTCAAAACTTATTTTTAATAGAATTAAGTAGTTTCCAATTCCTAAAGAAAAAAAATTATATAGATTGCTTAGAAAAATAGTGAAACAATTATAAATATCTAGTTAGTTCTTTATTAATAATGTCTACACAAAAGAAATTAATGAGATCTTTTTAAAAGATTGTTATTAATATTAATTGAAAATAATGATAAAAGAAATTTTTGCAATGCAATCTGTGAAATCTAAGAAACATACTAAAGAATTACAATAGAAGAGAAGCATGCCAATATGACAATCAAATTCGCTGAAACAACCTTTTATTTGGCGTACATTTACAAAAAAACACTCAATCGATTTCGAGGGCAGCTACAGGTCCGTCCTCATCAGGAGAACAAAATATCTAGAATTTTTTTTTTCCTAGATTATTTTGTTCTTCTGATGAGGAGGGACCTGTAGCTGCCTTAAATCGATTGAGTGTTTTTTTGTAAATGTACGCCAAATACAAGGTGGTTTCAGAGAATTTGATACTAAAGAATATTGTGGCTGATTAGGAATAACAGTGATGCCTTATTGTTTTTAAATTTATTCCTCTAATTTAAAAGCACATGTCAATTTACTAAAATATATATTCATATAAAATACACTGGAGATAGGTGTTTTTCCAGTTGATTAGAAATCTTTGGAATCAGTCTTAAAATTCAATTTTTAAGTGAATATTGGAATGTAAAATTGAAATTTACACAAAGGGAGCAATCATTTGGAAAAAAAAATCTTACATAAAATTTGGTCTCAAGGAAATTAAATTTAAACCTCAAATTTTGGATATTCATAATAAATATAGAATGCTATGTTTTGCGAAAAAAAGGATTCAACAAGAAATGATTTTAAAAAAATAATTAATTTTTTATTACATAAATTATGATATAAATATTAAAATACAAATTATTATATAGTTTTATTTCAAATTTCAAAAACATAAGACTGAGCTAAGGTAGCATACCTAACCCACTTTTGGATAGGTATGACTTTGCCTGACGGATCTTCTGCTTTTATATTTCTGATTTTCATACCAGAACAAGAAATATTAGATGCTTCAAACTCTAGAGACACTGGCCCCATTTCTAAGTGATTTGCAGGAAAATGTATAGCATCTATAAGCTAAACAATATATTAAATAAAATTTAAAAAATTTTTCTGAAAAATAACTATTTTGCAACTTTTTGAAGTAAACTGAACAACATCAATCAAATTTTACATTATTTAATATACCATATGCTCATGCATTTAAACACAAGCTGGAAAAGTAGGTGGAAAATTACAAGCAGGATCTAATAAAGTAAATACTTAAATAATATTTCAAATTTTAAATGAATAACTCTTGAATTTACAGAGCATTTTCAAAAGAATGCACAAAATATTTTAGCAGTATGAATTAGATAAGATTTTTACCCAAACAAAAAGCACACAAGGGCTATCAATCTAATCCCATCTTAGTTTCGGCCAAGAGATCCTAAAAGATGAAATCTACTTTTTTTTTTTTTTCCACAAAACTCTGGAGAGGACATTGAGACTGAAAGACTGTAAAGTCTCCATCCTGCAGAGATACTCTGTACTCACAGGCCTCTGTACTTTGTCCAGGATTCAAACCTTATCAACATGTATAGTCAGTATGTACTAATCAACATACTGAATTAGATGAGATGCATGTAATATAACGAAAAAACATCAATTCACTTTTTGAGTTAAATTATAATCTGTTGAAAATACTTTATTAATCAACAGTAAATTAATTCTGAATTTAAAATTCAGTAAGAACTCGCACGACTAGCAATCAATATATTGATTAAATATATTTGTTCCTTTGAGGACTAAATGTGGAATAAAAAGAAATATTCTAGTTCAGAGGTCGACAACCTATGACCCGTGGGTCACCGAGTGACCCATTTGGTAATTTCAAGTGACCCACTTTAGTTCCGAAAATAAAGTATAAGATATACAAAATTTTTTTTCTTTTTCCCAAAAAATTTTTGTCGTAAAGTTATGAACATACCAAATTTGAATCCAGTATAACATATAAAAAATCAGTTAAAGCCCCACCCCGCCTGACTGGATATGGAATCGGCCGATATGCGGAATGCAGCGACATTGTCTGAACAAATTGTACCATTCCTGGACGCGCGCGTCGTTATCTCAGTTGTATGTCAGTAGTATAGTTATAGCACGTGTAATACAGTAGCACAATAATAGTGACCTAGTGTAATAAATATTATTATTTAAAAAAATTACCATGAACAAACAAAAAGCAAAAAAGAGATCATTTCAAGATGTGTGGACAGAAAAGTATGGGTGTATCGGAAATGGCGACAAATTGATATGTACTTTATGTACAGATATAATTACCGCCAGGACTTATAATATTGAGCGACACTTTGCTTCAAAACATAAAGATGTGAGTGAAATGGCAAATGAAGATAAATCTGAATACATTGCTAAACGTGTTTAAAGAGTTTTGTTACCAGCAACAATCACGCTACATCTGTCAGCTTTGTTGCAGCTCTTAGCATTGGTACCAACGGAAAACCATTTACAGACGGCGAGTTTTTGAAAAACGCATTCATAAATTGTTCCGAACACTTATTTAATGACTTCGCAAATAAAAAATAAATAATTGAGAGAATCAAAGAAATGCCATTGTCAGCTAGAACAGTCCAGCATCGCGTTGAAGATATGGCCAAGAATATTGATGAACAGCTCAAAAATTATTTGTTATCTTGTGACATAATTAGCATTGCAGTTGACGAAAGTACCGACATAAATAGTATTGGTAGGCTTGCAATAACTATTAGATTTGCATCAATAAATAACTTGAATGTCAATGAAGAACTATGCCTTTCTTGCTTCAATGAATGACACCACCAAAGGCACTGATATTTTTCGTCAAGTACAAGAGTTTACAAATTTCAAAAATGGGCAAGTATTGGATTTAAAAAGTAAATTGTTTTCCATGACAACTGACGGTGCTCCAAGTATGAGAGGAAAAACTGTTGGATTTGTAAAACTCATGGAAAATGAACTTGGCCGTTCACTTTTATCGTTTCATTGTATCATACCTGAAGGAAATTTATTTGCAAAGGCACAACAACTTAAGGATGCAATGGAAAAAGTTGTTAAGATCGTAAACACGATAATAGCGCGATCAGCATTAATACACAGGCGCTTTAAAGCTTTTTGAGGAAATTGAATCGAAATATGGAGATTTGTTATTACATTCTGAAATACGATGGTTAAGACGGGGCAAAGTTCTTAATAGATTTGTAGAGTGTTTTGATGATATACAAATATTTCTTCACAAAATCGGTGAAAATGATCTCGAACTCAATGATAAACAATGGTTTTTAAGACTTTTGTTCTTAACAGACATAATGAACCATTATAATGATTTCAACGTACGACTTCAAGGAAATAACCACACAATTTTGAAAATGTATGAGGAATGGAAGAGTTTTACTTCAAAATTGATATTATTTGAAACTGACATAAAAACTAAAAAATTTCATTTCTTTCCCTTGTTAAAAAGGGAACATGAAAAAGAAAATATCGATGAGCGCAATCTAAATATGTTCGAAACTTGGATTTCGGTCATTAAAAGTGAATATGAAAGTCGGTTTCAAAGTCTTAAGAAACATGGAGAAATGTTTACATTTATAATAAAGCCCGATGAAATAGAAAAAAATATTATAAATTTGCTGTATTTTGAATGTCTAAGAATTGACAATTTTAGTTTAGAAATGATTGATTTTAAAAGTTTAATATTATGGACGGATAAATTCAAGAAATTGTGGAACGATTTGGAAAATACAGAAGATAATCATTTTCTCATGATATCAACATGTTGGGCATCACTTCCTACGAGGTTTTCATCATTAAAAAAAAACTGCCTTTGCCATTTTGTCCACATTCGGGTCCACTTATAAATGTGATCAAATATTTTCACAAATGAAATTTATTTTAAGCATAAACAGGAGCAGGTTAACTATTGAAAATTCAGCTGCTTGTGTTCGACTTAAAACGACTAACTATAAACCAAACTTGACTAAATTGACGTCACAAGTTCAACATCAGGGGAGCCATTGATATCGTAGAGAAAGTTTATTCAACTATGTTTGTAATTATTTTCTTAATAAAATATATCTTATTATTTACTAAAATGCTGTTTTAATACGAAAATATCTCTGACCCAAACGTCTCTTTAATACTCGCATTTTGGTTGATTTTGACCCGCAGCCAAAAAAGGTTGAAGACCCCTGTTCTAGTTGTTTATTTGAAATGGATAATTTTAATATCTTAAAAAAAGATAATATTTAAAAATTATCTGTTTTACAGAAATTATTATTCAGTTTTTATTATGTTTTCTTACTTATACATCTGTCTCCATGCTGATAATAATAAAAATTGCATATTAATTTTTTAGGCTTACTATAAATGCTATTTAACACACATAAATAATCAGCTTTTTAAGTTTTAAATGAAAATTTTTAGATAATATCAGATTCAGCATAATACTAACAAAAAGTAATAGTTAAATATATTACTATGGGAGTGCTATGTGATCCTCTTTCAGTAAAAGAAATGAATGCAAATATGAAACTTCAAATACACACAGTGATTGTGAAAGCAGACAGAAAAAATTTATAACAACAATATTAGGAAATACTGATTTTTTGTCCATTCATCAAAGTAATAATGAAAAATGTTTGTTATAATCTGAGGTTTGCTAAATCCAAAGGTAAAAGCTTACACCACAGTTTCTAAATAGCAGTTTTTAAATATGCAGACTGCAGTTTCATGGTAATAAAAAAAAAAAAAAAGTATATAAAGAGGAACTTGAAATGTTACCAGAATAAATACTTACAAATGCTTACAAGCATCTATATCCATATTTTACACCTTTTAGTATTTTTCAAACAGTGGTGTCAAAACTAAATCACTATTGGTAAATTCTGAAATATGATGCTTTAATTGTAGCCATTAGTCTTCAAAGGCTTATAAGGTATTTCTCCCACCTTCTTTGCATGCCTTCATGGTGTAGTGGTGAGCACGCTTGGCGCGTATTCGAGAGCTCCATGGTTTGAGTACTGGCGAAGGTACTGCTAATTTTTCATGACTTCTGCTTCCAAAGAACCTAATAACTCTACAAGTGGCACCCAAACAAAAGGTGGTGGTGTATGATGATTCTTCACCATCCGGATTTGACGATTGAGTCCCCTACTCCCCAGTTACCCTTTAAAAGGGGGAGTATATAAGGTATTTCTCCTGCATACTTCGCATGCTTTTGCAGTATGCTCGACACGTATTTGAGAGGTCCGCGGTTTGAGACCTGGCGAGGGCAGTGCTCATTTTTCGCATCTTCTGCTTTCTAAATAACCTAACATCTCTACAGTGGTGCCCGAACTAAAAAAAGCTGGTGGATGATGATTCTTCACCATCAGGACTTGACGTTCGGGTCCCCTAATCCCTAGTCGCCCTTTAAAAGGGGGAGCATATAAGGTATTTCTCCCGCCTTCTTCTCAAGTCTTCGTGGTGTAGTGGTCCGCACACTCGGCGCATATTCAAGAGGTCCGTGGTTCAAGTCCCGGCGAAGGCATTGCTAATTTTTCATGTCTCCTGCTTCATAAATACCTAATGTCTCTACAGGCTTACAAAAGGACGAGTAGAGAGCAACAAAAATACCTTTACTTATAGATAAGGTATTTCAGTCTTTAATTTGAAATCATCCTTTTTATCTAGGTTAATGAAAGATTCTTGGGTTAACATTCAAGAAAAAAATTAAATTTTTGGGAATGTACACACAATACGGCAAGAGATTCTAAAACACAGTCTTAATTTTTAGATGCTTAAGTTTTATTTTAATGCAATTAAAATCATTTTAAATTATATTTTAGTTACAAGTAAAATAAGAAAACATATTTTGAAATATTATGTTCAATAAAATCTCATTTTTGCTAGCTTTCTCTTGCTAATTCTAACAGGCTCAGAGCTTAATAAAAATAAGTTTCCATTACATTATTGCCCACTATTTTTTATTAATTATATTCGAGATGAATTTTGAAATTTTTACTCTATGAGTATTGCATCCACTTTGTCAATTATGGTATCAGCAACAAAGTCAATGAATATTATTTTAAAATCCATGAATAAAATGTGTTTCCTATACACAAACAATGACATGGATGCTTTACTGTAAAATATCTTGTATTATAAGTTTATCCTATTAACTGAGTGACTGTTGGATACAACTATTAAAATTGCTATTATTATTTTAAATCAATTAGCATGAACTTTCAAACTTTACAAATAAGGTTCAGAATTTGCAAAATTATATCTCACGTTTTTTCCATCACTTAAATTGCTGGAAAGCCAGTGTATACAGTGGACACTCGTTAATACAAACTCAAAGGTTTTCAGAAAAGAGTTTGAATCATCCGAAGTTCGAATTATTCAACATTAAGAGAAAATATAACTTTAAAAGTGTATCACTGAAGAAGAAAAATCTCCTAATATGTATAATCCCAGAAAATACTATGTTATCTAAAATTAAACATATTGAAAAGCAATAAAGGTTTACATTAATTATAAAATGAAGCAGAAAATATACAGTAGAAAGTAAATTTTAATTAAAAATAAGAATTACACTTTTGAGAAAAACTGTAAAATGGATGTTTGGTTTTGTTTATTATGCCTATATTTTTCAGTCAGCTTCTCAATTTGAAGCAAATATTTCAATTCATTTTCTGAAGAAGGTTCAATCTGAATAAATGATCGGAGTTTGTAAATCTGAGTTAATTATGAGTAAATCTCAGTTTTTGTACAGTCCATTATGGCTTGATCAGTAGGATGCTTAACAGTCTCTGCATTCTCTTCTAAATCAGATAAGATCTTTTCTTTTTCATCTTGATAATTTTTATTATGTCATCATCGCTCCGTTTTCCACAGACTTCCAAGTCTTCATCACCTTTACATAATCAGAAAAAGTAACGCTATCATATTTAAATTTTTTGAACTCAGTAAAAGCTGCATCAATAACATCATGTTCTTTGATATTAATGTTCTCTTTGGCATGCATGAATTTAATGTAATGAAAGCAGTTACTAATTATGCTTTCTAATAGCATCCCATGTGGCATATAGATCATTTATAACTGTCAGCAAGGTAATGTTGTAGTTTTCCCCACAATATAAATTAACAATGATTTGTTGTAAGCGTGTCTTACAATAATTTATTTAAAGATTCCGGATGATTCCTTGATCCATTGGTTGTACTTTGCAGTTATGCTTGGCAGTAAATATTTAACATTCAGTTCTGGTAGGTTATTGTAGCAGGTCGCATTATCCACAAATAAAAGAATTTTATTCTTTTCCCTCAAAAACTGCTTATCTATCCATTTTAACCATTTACTGAAGATGTCTTGTGTCATACATGATTTTGCATTGGACACATAATCTATTGGCAGTGTTTGAATTCCTTTAAAACACAGTGGATTCTTGGAATTTCCAATCACTTAAGCTTTTTGTTCTTAATATTAGCACAAACTAAAGCTGGAATCCCCTGTTTACTGCTTTTACCTCCTACACAAGCATCTCTTTTAAAATGTAATGCCTTGTTTGGCAAGAGTTTATGAAAAAATGCAGTTTCGTAAGCATTGAAAATATCTTTTGGCAGGTAAGTTGAGAAAAGCCCTGGCAGTTTCCAACTGAAATTAGTGCATACGCTTTCATTTATATCCCAACTTTGCATACAGATTAAGAAATATTGTGCCTTGACATAAATCGAGAAAGGCCATCAATCATCCAAATCTTCAATACCCATTTGACTTGCCAATTCAT
Source organism: Stegodyphus mimosarum (assembly GCA_000611955.2). Taxonomy (NCBI): domain Eukaryota; kingdom Metazoa; phylum Arthropoda; class Arachnida; order Araneae; family Eresidae; genus Stegodyphus; species Stegodyphus mimosarum. Next base: position 9,404 of record KK114920.1, on the reverse strand, counting down.
CAGCCTTCGTTAACCCTAGGGCTGCACTTACTGGAAAATTGTGAGATCTAGCCTCCTGGAACCATTAGTAGCACCTCCTGGAGTAGAGCTTTTTCTGGATCTTCTTGGGACAAACTTCTCATGCATTTCCTTTCTCTAACAAATTTAGATTTTTCCCATCAATATAAAAATTGATTCTTTTTTTTTTTTTTAAATAAGCTGACAAGGTATTTTTTTTAATTAACTAGTCAGCTGCTAACTTTATATTACATTCACCATTTTTTACTTTCTTTAAAATTTCTATCTTTGTCTCCAAAGATATCCTGAACTTTTACATGTTCACATCACACACTGAGAAAACAAAACTAGAACACATTAATTTGTCTGTACTGCAGGCCTAACTGAAGTAGCTTCTACAATCTGTAGCAAAGACTGTTTTTTCTGAAATTTTAAGAAACTTCATGGCAAATAAACAAATGATTCACCCCCTACCCCAACCTTTTCATAATGGGTTCTGAATGAAGCCAAGGAAATAAGTCAGGCTAGGGAGCTTTGTCTGTTAAGCACTGGTAAGAGGTAGACAGTAGGACAATAACCACTAACGTTTAGCAGAAATGCAATAGTCTAGGAATGCAGGTATGTGCCTCTTAACAAAAAAGTAATACATATGATTTTGACACACAAAATAATAAATACAACATGTATTTTCTCCATTAAATGAGAAAAAAGAAATTTTGTATGTCAACTTTTTAGTTCGAATTAGCTAGAGTGATAAAAATTTAGTTCGAATTAATGAAATATTTTTTTAACATTAATTCCAATACAAGTTTTCGGGTGCCTTTGGATTAATTTGAATTAACGAGCATCCACTGTACTGATCCATGATAATTAAGAACTTTTTAAATGGCTTTTATCACTTAAAAAAATTATTAATTGTTTAAATTAATTCCTGTCGTATGCATGTCAAATCATACAAAAATCTGTTTAGGAATACATGTTTGTTGAAACTATGCTTTGCAGTGTCACTAAATTCCTACTTTAAAACCAAATACAATTTTTTTTCAGCTCTTCTTGCTTAAGTAAAATTATCCCACTTTCAAACACAATCATACTTTAATAATGTAATAGAACAATTTTACTTCAACCGTGACCAGAGTTATTTTCATTTGCTTTGTAGCATTTCCCCCCCCCCTTTAGTTGCAGAACCTTAGAGGAGTACAAAAATTACTCAATCTAATATGATTATATTGGTGCCTAAATAACCTACCATTATAATCAAAGATGTAACATCTTCACCTGATATTATATGAAACTGCATTTCTCTGCATCTTGATAGTGCTTTCTATATCTTCTTGCCCATGTTGGTGAAAATGTGATGATGTCTTGAAATAATTTTCAGGCCTCAATGCATTCAGATATTCTTAGACCCCTATTCAAGCAGCTTTATTTTTAGGAGAAAATACCTTTTTGTGTTTCTTTTCAATCCTTTGTTCTTTTTTGACTCCCCACCCACAGCTCTCTTGAAATACAATCCTATATCCACATTTTGCCACATTTAAAAACAAATAATGCTTAAAGAAATTAAAATCTTCATCCAATCGCACTTTTTCTTCACAATTTTCCCTTCTGATCTTCCTAAAATCAAGTGTACAGGCTTGACTTCAGACTGAAAATGAAACAATTTGCAATTGCTATTTTTTAATTTGTATGCCAGAAAATTCAGTTAGTTTTATAACATATTTTCAAAATTGTGTTTCAAATTTATATTGACCTGAGCTTCTTAGATGTCAGGAAATTCTTTCCTTTTCATCTTATTAAATTTAGTTCCTAAAATAAAAAATAAATACATATGCTGTTAAGCATATACTCGTTTTATGAACATCACACTGTTTGATCCTAAGAAAAACTATTTCAGCTAAAATCGTAAAAAATCACACAAACTTTTCATATCTGGGACATTTAAAAGTATTATTATGTTTCACAAAATATTAAATATGTTCTAAAAACATGTATCTAACTTTATAACCAAATTAAATCAATATAAATAAATTGTAAACAAGCTTGAAAATCACTTTACAAAAACCTCGACTTGAAGTTTCTACACCACTATCATAAGAACTGACATTTCTGCTTAAGCCTGTTTGAGAAACTGAAACTATTAATATACTGCTCAGTACTCAAAAGGGAGGGGAGAAAAAAAAAGAAAATGTTAATACACAAAAGCATATAAATTCTTTACCTTGAATTTTGCTATAACTTCTCCTTGTCCAGGAAGTTTCTTTAATTTCCACAAAATCTTTCGTTCTTTACTCAGAAATTCAGCTTCATTTTCATACATACTAAACTGCTGCATAATACTGAAATTAAATATATTTACATTTTCAATAAGATAAAAAAACACATAGTATTCATTAAGATATTAATGTATATAAATATTTATTACTTCATATTAATACATATTTTATGTCAGTGAGATGGTACATATTTTACAGAATATAATTTAACTTTTTCACTATGCTAAAAAATTCAGGATTATTCAGTTAATTATACTTAATAATCTAATACTATAAGATTATAAATAACTATAATTAAATTTCCAATTAAGTTATTAAAATGCTTTAGCAGTTAATATTTTATTAAATAGTTCATCAAATTCCTGTTTTGATTTAATATTAAAAAGTAATCCTTAATTTTGAAAAAAAATGAGAATTTGAAAAATTTTAAATGATTTTTTTTTAAATGAATTCTGCATCTTAGGAAAAATGACTAAATCTTACTTTCTAGTACATGAGGATACAGGAATATGCAGAGCTAAATTCAATGCTTCTGTATTAGAAGGCAAATTGCTTGACAAGTGCAAAGTTAGATCACAGTCCCTAATAAAGCAGGATGAAAATAAAATTCATTAATCACTAATGTTACATATTAATAAGAAATGACTAAAAATGTTTACATGTACATGTTACATATATATTAATTAAATTTATTGGAATTTTTAATTTTAATTATATAAAATTCAATTTAATTTAATGAACTACATAAAACAATTAACTTAAAATGATAAGTTTTTTAATTTGCCATCACTCATAATGTATTTTCATATATGCAACAGTCTCATAAATCACATACGTTTAAAAAAATTAAGTAAAGATTTCATTTTTTTTACCAAATATTCATTAAATCCTTTTATAAAACAAATTTATATTATGTAGAAGCATCACAAGCCTCTGAATCCACTGGCAATGCAACAAAACTTTTTTTTAATTAAAAAAATAAATGGTGTACAGCTGCAAATTCAGCATCAAGCAAGAACAAACCGTACATTATGAAATACAGAAATCCAAATATATCCAGTGCTTTCTTCTCATAGCAGTAACAGTCACAAGCAAGGTATAAATACGTGTTTTGGATATATGTTTTCATTATTATTGCAACATTTTCATTCAAAAACTTTTTTACCACAGTTCTACATCTTTGAAAGTGTACAAGATATCATATAGTAATTTTTTATTGATAAATTATATCTTGAGAATTATGCTGATCACAATCCTTCAAACATAAGATAGGTAGATAGAAGGTAACGTCTTCTTGCACTTATCAGTCAACTTTATATATATATATGTGGTGTGTATGTAAGATAAAAAATATGAAAACAAATTTCTAATTTTAATTGGCTATAACCTTTTTTAGTTTTACTTGATTTGGGGACTTCCTCGTTCTGTCTAAAAATAGCACTTTAAGTCTAAACTGCGTCCTTCAAATTAACCATGTGATCTTACGTAATGCTTAATGCAGATACCTCTTGCCCAATCAAAGAATTGTAAACCAAAACTCGAAACTCAAACTTCTTAACTCCCTCCCTTCTTCCTCTGAAGTACTGCAACACTCTCCCTTTTTCGCATGCGGTTTCATCCTTTAAGACGCTGCTGCAATCCTCTATGTGCTGCTATGATCGCTTCTATCACCATAGTATCAAAATTGTAAATGTTCTGGAAATCACGATTGGAGTGCCAAATGAATTGTGGATACAAATGTGAATTTAAATAAAAAGGGAATATAATCTGGCTTAATTGCTTCTTCTTCAAAATGGATGGATGCTCTAAGCATTAAGTACCTATGCTAAACAAACATTGCTATGCTTTTACACCTCAGTACTCTTAACATCAGTGCTTCCAAAATTGTGCTTTTATTACATTTTCAGTTGTAAAGGATTGGATTACGTGCTACTAACCTCAATGTAACATTTATTCCTCAGTTGAATTTCTGTAAAATAGTATCTGCAAATTCATCATTCTAAAAGTTAGTCATTATCAAGTATTCAAATATGGTGTGCTATCATTACATATATATGTATATGTATGTATATAATAGTGATTTAAGCAAATAAATCACTACTTTTCATGACATGTTTTAGAAAAATGCAGATTAAATAAATAAATTATATCTCTATATATACAGGGTGTTTATAATTACAGTTCCACTTTGAAATGGTCATAAAAGGAAAACTACTGGGCCAAATGTTATCAAACTTGGTAACTGTGTAAAGGAGATTATGGGAATTTATTTTCTGCCAAAAAAAAAAAAAAAGAGTTAAAAACTTACCACCAGAGGAATGGTGCTGTATGCAATATTGTTAAACAAAATAAGGGTCAGAATCTAGCTTAACTTTTTGTTACATGGGTTTAACATGTTGTGTACCCTTAAGAAAGAATGACCTAAACAAAATTACCATTTAAAAGCATTAAAAGCGATACAAGTCGAGTGCGCCATCTGTGTAATGGAGAAATCCGTATGTGAAAACCACAAATTAGCAATTAGAAGATGCGAGATCACAAACCACTCACAGAAGTGTGTGCATTCCAGAAATAATTTTCTTATAGATTGCTAATTCGTGATTTTGGAAGCCTGAATTCAGACCTAAGACACGAAGATATCGATTTAAAACATTTTCAATCATTTCTAAAACGAAACTGTTTGTGGGGTTTTGCAAAACCTCAATAGCTTGTAATTGGCTTACATCAGGAAGAAGCAAATGATTTATTCACATGCACTTTACATGTCATTTGATTTTTCAGATAAAAGTGAGCATATTTGTCAGAGTCCTCACTGTTATGAATCAACAATGTCTCTAACCATGCAAGACTATGCTTTTCTCATGAAATGTTGTTATGAATGCAATAGCAATGACTGGCATATTTTCAAAGGTATTGTTCAGTAAGAGGAATATGCTGAGGACCAATGACACAGCAGGATTTGAGAAAAATGATGGCAATGTTTGAAGCCATGGGTTTGTTATTTGTGGCACCTGTGAGGGGAAGGATATCTGCTTCTGAGGAAACCAAGGAGGTTGTTCCATTATCAGTGGAGGAAGCAACAATGGAAAGCACACATGGTATGTGCAGTGTGAGTGCTGTCACAAGTCGAATGGATGTACCATGGACTATGGTGTGCAAAACTGTCCATAAAGTTTTACAGTTCTACCCATACAAAATCAAACATGTTCAAGAACTTAACGATCCAGCTGCAACAGAATCTTTCACTTTGGAATTCCTTGCTTAGATGGAAGTGGATGATATTGGCCATGGAACATTTTGTGAACAGATGACATCACCATTTATACCTAAATGGTGACCTAAATGGTGATGTCAACACCCATAACTGCAGGATTTGGGCCAAACAAATTCCTCATGTTATCTACACAGTCCCACTGCATTCTCCTGAAGTCAACTTTGCTATGGTTATGACAGCTAGTTTCATAGTTGGATCAGTTCCTTTGCAGAGCAGTTGACAGCTGGACCTGTTACAGGCACTGTGACTGCAGCTCACTTAGCATCAATGTTAAGACATTTCGTGACACCTAACCTGCAGCAATGGGGAATTTTAGACACCATGATTTTTATGCAGGATGAGAACCCACCGTACACTGGTACATGTGTCACACCGTTACTTATGCAACATTTTGTGAATGAATGGACTATAGGCCAATACTCTCCCACTTCTTGGCCACCCTGGTCATCAGATCTCAGCCCCTGCGACTTTTGGCTATGGGGTTATCTCAAATGCACTGTTTATGGTGATAATCTAAACAGTTTGGCGAAATTGAAAGATGCAATACACACACATGTCCATAAAATTCCTCCTGATATGCTAACAGCTACTATTGAGAATGCAGTAATATGATTTAACTTGCTTTTGGAAAATGTTGGACGCCACATTGAACATGCTTTGTAACACGTCACAGAAATAATTAAACACATTTAAACTGATGTCTTCATGTGTTGTTTCGTTTAATAATATTGAATACAATGCCATTTCCCCCTGGTGAGTTTTTTAACTGTTTTTTTCATGGATAGTAAATTCCCTTGACCTCCTTTACATGATTATCAAGTTTGATAATATTTGGTTCAGTAGTTTTCCTTTTATGACCATTTAATTATAATCACCCTATATATATATATATACACATATATGTATATATATATATTAAATTTCTATTAAAGGCTTGACATCCATTAAAAAGAAATTGACATACAACATTATTGTAATTCATCAGCCTATAAAAAGACTATGATAATTAAATAAAAAAGCATACTTGTTATAGCAAACAAAAAGGATATATGATGAAAGCTGAGTGAGGCTGAAAGAGGCATGATTATTAATGCTTACTGATTAGGACATTAAATGTGTATGATTTCTGACAAATTTCAGGCACATGACAGAATAAGTGATCTAGCAATGAAATGGAAACATGACTAAGTTACAGAGTTGTATTCCTGACTGGAATTGACAAATATTTACCATTCGTGGCCCCAACATATGTTAAGTTAAACTAACAAGCTCCCTGATAAATCACAGTTGCAGACTTTTAATTAGCATTTGAAGTGAGGCCAGTATTCATACCATTCATAAAGACATTCTTTGCACTTGAATTCTATGGATGAATTGCAACACATAAGTTAATAATCATTAAAATGAATGCTCACCCTGATTACACTGATTTTGTATGTCAATGAAAGAGCATCATGTGGAGGGACAAATTACAGTACATGTTCATGGCAATGTGATGGATATATATGAACCGAGCAAATGCCAGTAAGCTTTACATGTGGTACCCAAATTCATCATTCACAGTGCAAAATGTGACATAGAAGGAATTATGGTGTGGACCTGTTTTTTCCCTTGGTTTCATCTCTGGTCCATTAGTGTTAGCACAAAAACCACAAGTGCAAAAGCTTATGACATTCTATGTACCATTCTGGGATGATTCAGAACTGTCTCATCATTTTAAACATGACAATTCACCTGTTGCTTATGCAAAAATCATAACTGACAGTTTTAGAAAATGGAAGTGAATGAACTCAACTGTGCACAGTCCCGATCTAGTACAAAGAACTAGTACTGAAACTAGAACAAAGACCTAATCTAAATCTAATTGAACAACTCTAGTATGAATCAGAATGCTGTTGAGAGCCAGATCAAGCCATCCTGACACAAAATTGTTCACCTTGTTGCAGGATATGATAAGAGCAAATGGCAGACTTAAAACACATGAGCCCCGTACCAACTCCAGTTAAGTAATTTATTATGGATGGCCGGTCATTAATGGCAAAAGAGTGTATATTGCATAAATATAGCATTTGCTATTTTCTATGATTTCTCATAGCTGCAGTAGGTAGAACATATTATCCACAGGTAATGGCCACTATTGTAATTCCATTTAAGGACATAAATTCATGCTTTTACAATTAAAAAATTGTAGTAGCTACTCTTGTATATGAAATAAATGGCAAGATTAAGCATTATTACCAGCCATATTCATTAAGTATGATTTTCTACTGAATGCCTAGTTTAAATCCAGAAGAATATGTCTGATCTAACACGGAATGGCATACATAGTTGTGTATGTGTGTATGTATGTGTACAGCCAGTTTAAAAAAAAAAGAAAAAAAAAAGTTTGGTTGCTATGGAGTGGCAACGGGGAGAAAGAGGTTCTCAGCGAAGAAGCAAGTTTTGTTCGGGACTGATACTCTCTGGGTCGGATTTTTTTTGTTTGGTTCCACTGTGCTGGAAAATGATTCTCAATGATTTTTTTTTTACTCGACCTTGTATATTTCCAACTTTATAATTGTTTTCAAATAGAATATTTCAATAAATGTACCTAAATGAAAAAGTGGTATTACTGTATGCATTATGAAATCTTGATCTAACTCTTTTATTTTCACTTACTAGTAAATTAATAGCCATGTGTAAAAGTGTCATTATCAAAACATTAAATTTACTTACATACCTCACAATTAAACCATGCACAACATCACAAAAAGGATTAGAACTACCACTGAATCATGATACTGAAATTGATAATAGTTGCTATAACATTACTGATATACTAGAATCATGAGTAATAATTATTAATTAATGAATAATAATGTTTTGAAAATAAAGACAATTTATCATACATGCAATATTATGTGCATACATACTTTTATCTAAATAGATATCTTACCTGTTTTGATCTGATTCTTGCATATGTGCAGTAAGTCTGAAAGGCAAAAGGATTGGGCTTTCTATTGAGTAAATCATTGCTTTAACCTGAAACGAAATATAGTTCTTTTTTAAAAATATATGAAGTGGGGAGGAAGGCAAATTAATTTAGAAGGAAAGGGGAAAAAACATCTTACAGGAAGAAATATTAAACAAGGAAAAAGAAATTTTAATCAAGAACTTGTCATAAATTTGTTTCAACTGTGGGTCAGATCAAACAAAATAAAAATAATAACATTCATAAAAAAGGGGTTGCTTTATCTAAAAGTAAGAGTCAACTGATTGAATAACGTCAGTTAACGGTATTTGGCATCAAGCCAGCTGTTTTAAAGTCGCACATAACGATTTTTTTTTTGTTGTTGTTGTCGTTTGCTCCCCAATGAAAGAGACAGCTGCAATAATTTATTGATTGTTCTTTTTGAAGAAAATGCTTTTTATTGTAAACGAAAGTTACCAGATATAAATACTCGTTAGATACGGTATTTGGCATCAAGCCAGCTGTTTTAAAGTCGCACATAACGATTTTTTTTTTGTTGTTGTTGTCGTTTGCTCCCCAATGAAAGAGGCTGCAATAATTTATTGATTGTTCTTTTTGAAGAAAATGCTTTTTATTGTAAACGAAAGTTACGAGATATAAATACTCGTGGGGAAAAAAAAATATCTATGTGTTATGAAACTGTGGTTGCTTATTTTATTTTGATTATTTGTGATATCTTATTTTGTAATGCTGAATTGGTTTTCGCATAAATGATTCACTATTTAAAGTGTATTTAAAGGAAGATATTATCGATTTAAAAATTTAGTGAAATTAAATAATTTAGTATAAGAAACCTCAATTAGAAAGTTTACTAAGTTACTTTAACTAAAGTTAGGGGTAAATTTAA
>KK114919.1:91654-114234 GCA_000611955.2 Stegodyphus mimosarum | reverse complement strand
ATCGAGCACAAACTTTACGAAATTCAATGTGATCGGCGATAATTTTGTGCACACTTCCATGAGAAATATCCAGTTCATTTGAGATTTTGTTTATCGTGATGCGTCTGTTTGCAAGAATGCATTCATTCACGTGAGCAGCGATTTCCGAATTTGTTGCAGTTGCTGGTCTTCCCTCTCGCTCAGCGTCGTCAATATCTATACGTCCATTCTCAAACATGTTGCACCATTTCGCGATGCCTTGGCGTGACATTGCATTTTCACCATACACTTCATGCAACTGCCCATAAATTTCAGTGCAGTTGCAGCTTTTTGCCCACAAAAAACGAATCACTGCACGCATTTCCAATTTGGACGCTATTTGCAGCCGTCGAGACAAGTTTGAGACTGATTATCAGAAAAACTAAACTTGCCTCGTAGAAGCCGCTACGTCACGCGATACAGGTGCATGTCTGAAGTGTTGCCACAAAGTTTCATTAAAAAAGCCTCTGACAGAAAATTTTTACGAAGGAGTGCAACTAACTTTCTGACTGACCTAGGTATATATATGAAACGTAAGTATACCGTAAAGGAAAATGAATCCCGATAAAAGCTAATCGACTGCTATTGAACTCTAAAAACAGGTTTATCAGAGGAAAAAATTATGTTAATATATTATGACTGCGATTATAGAAAACAATTTTTTTTCAGTATTTGCTTTCTTAAAGAATGCAAATGAATTCATTTCTACTCAATGAAAATTAGAATTTATTAACTAATTATTCTGTCCTCTATAGAGCCCCTTAGTTCAGTGATCCGTATTAATGCGCCATTTTTTTTTTAAATTTAAACGCTTTAAGAATAATTAGAAAAAGGACTTATACTTAAATTCTTCAGTAAAAACCTGCATTTTCAGCTATAATAAGGTGAAATAATTCTCTAAATATAATTCAAACCAGAAAAAATAAGGTACATAAACGGCTTGGAAATGGAATTAGCTTTGCGAGTCTCTTTAAAAAAAAGGTGAAGCTTACAAAAAGTCTCCGACGCGAATTAATTCCGTAGAATGTTTTACAACTCTTTATGATTACACTGCACTCAATTAAACTTTATAAACAACGTGAATACAATTTAATGTACATGTGTGTGTGTATGGCTCACTAGCGGCTGACGGTAAAGTCGTTGAACACTGGTAGGTCGATCCGGAGTTCGGCGAACGAGATGACTGTATTTGGGTTTTCGTGGTTTTTCCTTATGTGTAAAGTGTATATGAGTCAGTTTTGCTTAGAAAGTTCTCCTGCGAGACATACTTACCCTTATGCAAATAGCCGTCCAGTGCTTTACTAACCAGACCAAACAATATACATATATAAATAAGTAGCTTAAAAATGTAAAAATAAATTATATATGTACGAAACCTAATTAACCATTCATATTTATATTGTATAAATATACTCATGTTAATAAACATTGTATGTTAAAAATATTTTTCTTTGATATTCTATACCTTGTTCTATATTTTACTCCATTTATATATACGTATACATAGATATAGTATAATTTAAGGATTCCATATTAACTACTTCATCTAAAACCAAAAAGTGCATCAATAATGTATTTTTCAGTATTATAACTTCATTCTGAGGAATTTTCTGCAGTCGAGTTTGCATTGTTTTATTCATAAGTCTCAAATTAAAAACAATTTAATGTCTATATGGCATTAGATAGTTAACGAAAATAAAAGAGCAGCTACCACAATGTAATTTAAAAACAGTTCTCAGACGTGAAAAGGTTGTAAGGCATTTGGGTTAGGACTATTTTCTCAGATACTCAGATACTTCGTATACATGTAAGCATTCGAAATGCAAAACTCAATATTTACTACAGATTCATTGATGTAAGAATTACGTACATGTCTTTCTACGCCTATGGCTTTTAAAAAAATGTTATTTGCCTTACAGTTTATCGTACAATAATACATTTTCATTGTACAAAATCGCATTTATTCGATTGTATTTTCATTTTCTCTGTATAAAACTGAATGCCCAGAAATTAGATGCTTAAACGACCGCCACCTTTTCTCCCCATTCCAAGTGAACTTATCATCCCCTCTTTACGTACGCAAGCACAGACGAGATACATAGATACGTATATACGAGATACATACGAGATATATACATGCGTACGTATGTACGCATGCGAGATACATACAACTCAAAAACGAGTAGCCTCAGAATGCTGAAATTTTGTATATAGGACAGTTATAAGATGTAGATGTGCATCTCCTATTTTGGTTGCAACCGCCCGCACCAAAAGTATATAATTATACGTATATATATATATATATATCCACTCTTTCTCGGCTCAGTGAACTCTGTTATTTTATTCTTATATGTTGGTAAATTGCGTATTTTTTGCTTTAAAAATGATTGAATTATGTTGTTTTTATCTTCCGGTTAAGGTTTTCATGCCTTTAGTAAATCCGCATGCAAGATTTGTAGAATTATCAACAATTTAAAAGTTGTTTAAGTGCGGCTAAGTCTAATCGTTTTTTTCATAGCGTCCATATTTGTTTACATTTGAAACTTAGGTGAATAGTGGTTTTGTTCCCAATCTAGAGACACTAAGCTTCACAACAACAAAGATAACGCCTTCTTTTATGACTGCGAATTAAATCCTGCTTAATCTATTCTGGAATTTATTGGAGGAAATAAGTGTTTAAGATTTACTTTGTAATATGCAAGTTTTGAGTTTTTATTATTTTTGCCTTGTCGCGAAGTGAGAACTGAATTTATTGAATGAGAAATACTAAATCGTCTGTGAAAAACTGTTTCTTTTCTGCTTTTTTTTTCTTGTAATTTCTTTTATACATCGTTTCAGATTTATTATAGTATTTGAATGGAACATGTAGCAATGATTATATAATTCTTCAGATGATATACATAATTTTTGTGCATTCTGAGTTATAAAATGAATGATATGTAACGCTGTTAAGTGAACCTAGCGCCAGAGTGTCGCTATGTATAAAAAAATATAGTGAATTTTAAAGAGCGTATTTATGTATTCTATTGTGGTGTATGCGGTATCGATGAAGTAGATTTAATTCAATCCAATAAGTTTAAATGAAATGCAAAATGTATATAATTTAACATTCCTGCAGTGTGCACATCACATTTTTTCGTAAATGCTTACAAAACAAACACTTTGTTGACTATTTTTACAGTCATTTTTCACCTTATACATTAAATGCTTTTATTTAAATACTACAGAGTCTTTTACGCGAAATATTTCTCAACTTATAGGACATTTTTCGGAAAAAAAAATATGCTTAAATTATGCATTTTGTTCTTAAACGGCTAAACTTTTATCATAGCAGTTAATACCCATTGGCTCTTGTCACTGTCAAGTATAAAAGAAGTTAGTAAATACGTCGGCTAGAACTCAAGACACAAAAAGTCCTGCCAGAAAAAAAAAAGGAGACTACATTTAATCTCGCATGACAACAAAAGCCGCGAGCTGTGAAATGTTTACGAGGGCGGGTTAGAGGGGATATCGCCTGTTAATCTATGGCTGGGGTGGACGTGAAATTCGAGGTCTGAACTTGTCAAACCTTGAAAAGAGATTTACAAAAGCAGCGGATATGACCGTTGGGGTCCCTAGCAGATCATGCACCACTTGTATAAACAAAAAAGGGAAATCGCTCAGTTTTAAAGCTAGATGTCAGAGCCTGGGAGCTACTTTTTGGGTTCAGGCGGGAAATGCAGGTTTTGTATCTAAGTGTAAGTTAGTAGTATTCTGACTACGAATATTCAGGGCAATTTTAGAATGCGTCAATGTGGCAAATGTTTCTCGTTAGAACAGAACTACATGTAGAGTATATATTATGTAGCATTTTTAGTTATGTTTAGGTAGGTTCTCGTACTGCATAATTTAACAGTAATCTAAAGCAGAGGTTTTCTACAATGAAAGTTCAAAGAAGGTCATTGAGAACAAATGACCAACAGCCCAATATGCACTGGTAATTGATCAATGTTAATCAAATACTATTGATTACAAAAAAAATGTACTTATAAAGCTGATGATTAGTTGTTTATTGATATAGGTTAGGTTAGGTTATTAAATTATAGTAAAGCACACGAGGGCTATCTGCCTAAGGGGAGGGATGCCTTCGTGGAGGACTTTCTAAGGGAAACTGGCTCGTATGCACGTCACACATGGGGAAAACCACGAAAACACCCATGCAGCCAGCCCGTTCGCGGGATTCGAACCTCGGACCGAACTACCAGTATTCAACGTCTTTACCGCTCGGCCGCTGATGGGCTGTTTATTGATATAAAACTGTATTATATAATAAGAAAGATATTATACAAAAAATCTGAAAGCTTTCAGATTTTATATTACTCCCAAAAGGGGTTCTTTTTTCATTTACACATACATACACGTTTCGAGAGCATTGGGGTTAACGCCCCTTTGAGCTAAAATATTTAAAAACGACATATCTTTAGAATTTCCGATAGACAGTCTCGAGGACTGGAGATAAAAATATTTTATTCCATATGGTGCTTTGGTTGCCACTGCTCGCTTTTAAATCGCGGAGTTTCTTAATCAAAAATTTGCCGAAGTTTAAAAAATATGAAATAGATAATAAAACAAATTCGAAATTCAAGCTTCCAGATGTTCATGTTCGGATGAAGTATTACGTTAATCAAAATTTGATGTATTTGATTCAAAATTTGATGTATTTGATTCAAAATTTGATGATTTTGAAACATACATACATACATACATTCATGCAGATTCTTCATTATTTAATTTCTTTAAATATAATGCAAGGCGATAATATTTGGTGGCAACAATCTGAAAAGTGATTCAAACTTTTATAGTGAAGCAACGAAAAATGCCAAAATGAAATTAACAGACCTTCTGGGCAAATTGCCTCTTTGGGCTAAAAATGCTTACTAGAATAATTTAGACATGTTCATATTTTACTGATTTTAATTATTTTAAAACTTTAAACTTAGCAATTACACAGAAACTGACATCTCACATTAAATTAACGTATGCTTTTAGAAATAAAATTTCTAGATAAATAACATAGAGGGAAAAAACTGTGGATTAAATCCCTCTGAAATCGATGATTGTTAACAAAAATTCCTTTTTAATTGGGAAACTTGCCGGCAAACAAAATCTTAATCAAAATTTTAATTCAAAATGAAGCACAAAAAGCACACTTTTAATTTGAAAATAACGAATACGTAGCACAGAAGCGAAAAAATAAAATATAAGCAGCAAAAGTAAAAATTTTCATTTTCATAATAATACCTTCTGCTAATCACGATATACGAAAAAATAAACAATCGCTCATTAAAAATGAATCGGCATCATTAACAAGTATATCACTCTTAAAATTTTCACTTTGAATTAGAATATTCACTGAGAAAGAATGTTATTGAATAGAACGCACAATAAGAAAAAAAAAAAACTTAACCTTATCACTTCCAACAGGGAGCAAGAGAACGCGCACTTTCTTTAGACGTGATTCTCGTCCAAATGCAATACCAAAAAAAAACATTTTTATAAAAAAAAATTAAATAAATATTACTGAACTTTATCTTAATGAAGGCGGCAAGTTCACAATATTGATTCTCCCGTTTTAACTGCTTCGCATTATCTTCTTAATGACCTGAATCTTCATTTGTTAACTTTCGATGTTACTATAAATTATTTTTAAAACCAAAAATAAGAAGGGAAAAAAAAATGTACGCGAAATATTTTCCCTTCGCAATTTGTTTTAATCCTACGTGCTGAAAAAGGAAGAAAAGGAACTTAGGGGGGAAAAAAAGAGAGAAAAGGAGGATTTTTTTTTTTGCTCCTTATCTTAGTCGTATAATCTTTCAGATAATTAGTCTATTAAGACAATATTTAGAGAAGCACCTCAGGCTACTGCAGCTAAATGATTATGGGATGGAAAGTCACCTTCATTAGCGGATGCTGTTTCGAAGAACAAAGGTATGAATTATTCCAAGCTATTTCGAAAAAATAGTGATTGGCAGTCACAGAATTGCCAAGCCTACCACATAAAATAACGAAGTTCTTATCCTACGCAATTTGTTAACACTAAAAACAGAGTGCTTATGATGGTATAAGGTCATGATTGTGGCTGGCGTATCTAGAGAGGGGCGGCCCGCCCTGGGCGGCACATTTTGAGGGTGGAGTTATTAGTACGAAGAAGAACTATTTTATAGGTGTTACTAACGTCGATTGTCGAAGCATAACTAATAAAGAAATACCGAATTGCCTATAGAATTAAATGGAGGGAAAAAAATAGTTTTTATTGGAGGTAAAGCAGTCAAGGAAATCACCAAGAGATTTCATCAGCTACGTGTCTTGGCTATACAGTTTTTATTCCATCTAAAATTTTCAATGCAAATTGAGAATATCAACTAAATTATGACCACGCTGCCATTAATAAGGAAGAATTTCTGTTAAGAAATATTACAAGAGTTTTAGTTCCGTTGTTGTTAGGGAAAACGAAACAGGAACGTGAAACCACGGTTCTTCTGAATCGTTGCAAGTTATGCTAAAATACAATCTTCAGAACAAAGCTCCAAACATTATAATACTATTGCAAACCTTTCCTCTCAACTACTCTAAGTACTGCTGGCTGTCAGAGGCGTTTTCTAAATAAAAGTCATATAGAAAACATTTTAGAAATATAAATGATTATTCTGTTCTTAAGAAGAACTGCAAATGTTTATGCTATAAGGTACTTTTCCCGTCTTCTTAGCATGCCTTCGTGGTGCAATGGCCAGCACACTCAGCACGTATTGGAGAGGTCCAGGTTTGAGTCCCGGCAAGGGCATTGCTCACTTCTTCGATTTTCTTGTTTCAAAATAACCTAAAGACTCTACAGTGGCGCCACCCGAACTAAAACAAGGTGGTGGATAAGGATTCTCCATCACAAGGATTTGGTTTTTGGATCCCCTAATCCCCAATCGCCTCTTTAAAAGATGGAGTATATAAGGTATTTATCCCGCCCTCTTAGCATGTTTTCGTGGTGTAATGCACAGCACACTCGGCGCGTTTTCGAGAGGTCAGAGGTTAGAGTCCTGGTTAGGGCATTGTTCATTTCTTCGATTTCCTTGTTTCGAAATAACCTTGTAGAGACATTAGGTATTTTTCGGAGCAGGAGACATGAAAAATGAGCAACGCCTTCGCCGGAACTCGAACCTCGGACCTCTCGAATACGCGCCGAGCTACACCCCGTAGGCATGCGAAGAAGGTGGGAGAAATATCTTATATAGACCCCTTTTTAAAGGGCGATTAGGAATTAGAGGACTCAGTCACTAAGTCCTGGTGGTGGAGAATCATCGTCCATCACCTTTTTTTAGTTCAGGCGCTACTTGTAGAAATATTAGTTTATTTCGGAAGCAAGAGTGATGAAAAATGAGCAACGCTTTCGCCGGGACTCGAACCACGAACCTCTCCAATACACGCCGAGCGTGCTGACCACTACACCCCGAAGACATGCGAAGAAGGCGGGAGAAATATCTTATATACTCCTCTTTTTAAAGGGCGATTGGGGATTAGGGGACTCAGTCACCAAGTCCTGCTGGTGGAGAATCATCGTCCACCACCTTTTTTTAGTTCGGGCGCTACTTGTAGAAATATGAGTTTATTTCGGAAGCAGGACTGATGAAAAATGAGCAACGCTTTCTCCGGAACTTGAACCTCGGACCTCTAGAATATGCGCCGAGAGTGCTGTCCATTACACTACGAAGGCATGCGAAGAAGGCGGGAGAAATACCTTATAAACTAATGACTCTACAATGTATGAAGTATTCAAGAGTCATAAATGTTTATTTTGCATTTAAGAAATCTTTTTATACTGTCTGTATCACAGCAAATGGAGCAATCAATCAGACCTCTGCGATATCATCGAGGGTTTTGACGACAAAAAGAAACAACCAAATAATAACAATAATAATAATAAAGCCTGAAATGTTTCATTGGGTACTACACGAAGACATTTTAAGGGAAACTGAATCTTATTAACGCTAAGCGTTAGGAAACTCACAAAAGCCCCCATACAGCCAACCCGTTCTCTCAGGAATTCAGACCCCGTGCCGAACTACCAGTGCTCAGCGGCTTTTTGCTGGTAGATGCCCAGAAATGTTTGTTATAATTTTTTTACGTTCTCACCGAGTTTGCAGTATACCATTCGGCCCTTGCACACACTCTTGCTAACCCTGAAGTGTTCTATTATTTTTACTAATAGTTATTTTAATTTGTTAGCCTTTTTTGTCTTTTCTTATTATTTTTTAAGTTCCCTCGCCAGTATGTAAATCAGTTAGGGTTAACGAGAATGTATTTAAACTGAAGTAGTGAAAAGTTTAGTTAGAGCGTGGTTTCGTTGTTCAGAGCGCACGTTGTTAATTCTATCAGCTATTCAGAGCTTAAATTGCGCCGGTACTTCTTAGTTTTGGGGGATAAATTCTAATTCTAGCCAGAGCGCACCGGAGCCCCAAATCAAAAGGCTCTGGCACTTCTTTTATGCGACTGAACAACAATTGCACTAGAAATTTGATATCGAAAATTTTATTTTTAGCAATAAAATTATATTAAAAATCCCTTATTGAATTTTAATTTATCTCTTTACATTTTATTTAATTTAAATTATTTAGTTACTTTAATTATTTAAATACACAATAAATTAATTATGGATTAATTAAATAATTATCAATTAATTAATATCTATTAAATAATTATTAATTAATTGGATAATCATTAACTGTTTAATTTAAAAATTATTAGTGATTTTAATGGTCATTTTATTTATTTATTTACTCCTGTTCCTCTTTCCTAACGGCTCCGGCACTTCTACTTTTAGAAATTAAGCCCTGGAGCTATTGGACTTTGAATATCGGTTTCGCGTTCTTGCCGCCGAATGTTATTATCTCGCCGGTGTAGCTTTCTGACTCAACATGGTACGTTAAATCGAATTGTATAGTTTTGCATTACTATTTGCCTTTGAATTTACTTGTTACATTATCTTTCAAGTTCCCCACGGCAAGTGGTCGGTGACTGTGACCACATAAGTGCGTGACGTCTATAGACTATTATATCCATTATAAACGTCTTTTGCACCCTTTCTCTGCTGTATTCATCTTCGAGTCTTTGCGAGAAGTCGCAGCCTAGACCTCTGAGTGTTTGATTTGTTTGCAGTGTATAACATACAAAGAAGACTAGACTCTACGAACTCTTTTTTCCTCTCTAGCTTTTAAGCATCTTTCCCCCCCCCGCAATTACACTACATACAGTTCAACAATAAAATCACAAAACCTAAAAAGGCTGCGTATTAGCACATGTTTAGAATTCCCGATGCTGTGTTGAGTATTGGCATAACATTTAAGTAATTCTTTTCTGTCTTTTCTCAGTTCATCATATCAATAAAAAACTTTCTTATTAAGATGGCTAAGGAAAAATTTATTTGTCTTTTTATTTTTAACTTTTATGCGCTAACTTTATTTATTAATTATCAAGTTCTTCGCACTTAAGCCAGATGAAATTCAATTCGACAGCAAAGTCACAAAATGTTTAAAAAGAGCATACCTTTAAAATTCCCGATAGAGTATTAAGGTTGTCACGTGTGTTTTTATATCCGCTTTATTATTTCTTTAAAAACTAACCTAGCCACTAGCCGCATAAAATAATTATGACAAAAAAGAAAAAGTATATATAATGATTTTAATTAGTTAGCGTAATTTTTAAAAATATTGAATATTTGTAATTAGACATTTTATCATTTTAATACATGTTCATTTAAATAAATAACATTAAAAAGTAGAAAAAATATTCTTAAGAACTCTCTTTATTACTTTTAAATCGCTTAGTTTATTACTCAGTAACTTTCCAGATTAAATTTGAAAGTATCTTTGGCTTTATCGAATGGCAATACGTTGGCGCGTAGAAGATAAAATTATTTTATTTCCGGCAGCGGCATCACATTGCTGTCATAGAGCCGCGTTTGTTAATTAAAACTGAAAGATGAATATCTTACATTTTCCTGAACAGACCAGAATAGCAAGTTTCGCAAGCTGGAGATGAAAAATTTTTTTTCAACAATGTTACACCTCCTTGCTTTCAGAGCGTTGAGTTTATTAATCAAAAATTCACTAAAGTTTTACAAAATATGAAATAGATAACAGAACATTCAAAATTCAAATTGTGCCTTGGCAGACGGTATAGTGGTTAGGGGAGAAAACTGCAATGCCAAAGGGTGCGGGTTCGAAACCTGGAGAAGGCATGGTTGTAACTTTTCGTCCCTTTATAGGAGGCAAAGGTGCCCCACCTAGTAGGCGCCTCCATAATAAAGTGACCACCACTTCTGGCCTTAGTAGTGGCCAAGTCGAAATCGGCTAAAAGCCCGCCATTGGGTTAAAAAAAAATCAAACTTCCAGGGCCCATGTTTGGTTGGAGGACTACGTTATTAAACATTTGAGGACTCAAAGTAGAAACGTTTTTTCACAGTGCGAGGAACGTATTTACATACATGCGCATGCAGATCCTTTATTGTTTAATTTATTTAAAAAATAATGCAGGGAAATAATATTTGGTGGCAACAATTTGAAAAGTGATACGTCATTTAAAGTGAACCAAAGAAAAATCCCATTTCATGACTAATAGCTCCATTTGGGATAATAATTTTGAAAATGCTGGAATTGAAATTTTTCTTCAAAAAAAAAGTTTAAATTTATTTTTTCTATTTATCATTTTGACTTTATTTTGGTTATGTGTTTCTATATCAATAAAGGCAGCAAATTTTTTGGACCGCCCCGGGCGGCAAAAGTTCCAGGTACGGCGCTGATAACTGTCTATCTGCTTATTTACTTTGAGTTAAATTAGTTGATTGTCCTGTTTGTATTTCGTGCAGTCTAAACAGATTTTTAATTCTGATTATTCAAATATTTGCATTGTGCTTCAAAATTATATATTATTTCTCAAACGTACTGGAAAGCTGATGAATTAATAGCATGATATTCAAGAGCTCAATAGTTTTAAAAAAACAGGAAGTGTCTTATTAAGTGCATGCATTCACAAAAGCGTTGCTTTTTCCTGTACATAAAAGATGCCAATAAAGCATACTGATTACTAGATACACTCACGTTTGTGAAAATTGCAACACCAAGAAGGAATCGTCATAATTGAATGCAATTTAATACACAGTTGAGTGGTAGTGGTACAAATAAATGATTAAATGTTCAAAGCAAACAAACAAGAACAAGAGATCAGAATCAGTATTTTGTGTGGCCACCACGCGCCGCAATAAGTGCTGCTACACGACGTGGCATGGAGTCAAACAAAGTTTGAATGTCTGACTGAGGAAGAGCATTCCATATCGTTTGTACGCGTACCCAAAGTTCGTCTGCAGACGCAACAGGACGAGGATCACGAGCAAGACGCCGACCAATGACATCCCACACATGTTCAATTGGCGACATATCCGGGGAACACGCAGGCCAAGGAAGAAGCTGTACCTGCTGCGCTGCAAAGAAGGATTTAACAATCCGAGCAGTATGAGGGCGGGCATTGTCCTGTTGAAATACAGCGCCTGGCAAGCTTTGAAGGAAGGGAACAGCTTCGGGCTGTAGAACTTCACGGATATACCGGTTGCTGTTCAGATTGCCCACAATTCGTAGCAATTGAGATCGTCTATGATATGCTATGGCGCCCCAGACCATAACTCCGGGTGTTCGTCCACTGTGGCGTTCGATAATGCACTCCGGAAGGTGGCGTTCACCGGCATAGCGTCTGACACGAATGCGGCCATCATGGTACCACAAACATGGTACCACAAATTAAAGCGGGATTCGTCAGAAAACACGACATGCTACCAATCAGCACGCCGGTCTCTATGCTGATTGGCCCATTGTAGCCCATTGCGTTAGGGGGATCCTGTATAAAGGAGTCCGTGCGCGCAGTCCACACTGCAGCAGACGTCTACGAATTGATGAAGCACACAATGAAACACCTGTAGCTATTGACCACAGTGCTGCCAATTGTCTAGAGGAAGCTGTACGGTCCGTCCGCGCCATGCGGACCAGGTGTCTATCATCGCGAGCTGACGTCACATTTCGGGGTCCACTCCCGGATTTCCGAGTTGTCCGACACTCGTCCGTCCACTGCTTCCAAACGCGCATCACTGTGCTGCTGTTACGCTGCACACGAGAGGCTACTGCACGATACGACAATCCAGCTTCACGAAGGCCGATGATTCTCCCTCGTTCAAACTCTGTAAGTTGTTCAAATCTCGCTCTCTTTCGTCGACGAGGCATAAGTACAGATTGAGTTAACGTTTACCACTAGCAGATAACCACCGATAACCATACACGCCTCGCTACAGCCGTCTATTTATTCGGATCCATCAGCCGTTCAGAGGGCGCTGCTCAGCATACGCATGCGCTACGGATTTGCAATTCTAATCATTTGCATACCATGCGCTACTTTGCATTTCCTGAAAATTTCAGCTCACTCGCGTAAGTCCTTCATGGTGTTGCAATTTTCACAAACGTGAGTGTATTTTATAGAACAAGTGTTATTTTTAAGTGCTCTTCCTCTATTTAATGTAAAAGATATAGATGTGTGAGAAGTATATCGATTTTAACTTTTAAATTAATCAAAATTCAACTTCAGATTGGTGACGATTTGAAAGATACATACATTCAATAATATCCGACACAAGTTTGTGCTCATAAAACAAAAGTGTTGTGCAGCAAAATAATAAAATTAACTTTCTTGTCTGAAAAGGAAATTTGTAAAGTTGTTGTTGGAAGTTCCGTTGCATATCTTTGGAATGAACGCTACTCTGAGGTCGAAATAACTTTAAATGCCCAAACTAATATGCTTCTTTTACATATATACTACTTTCTTTTACTCAAACACATTGAATTCGACATATATTCTATTATAATAAGCATTATTACCAATAAAACATCAATTATCTTTACAGATATATCCTTTAGTATTCAAGTAAATAATCTGTAACCTTAACAGATACATTCTTTGGGATTTGGCATAAGAAAAATAGTATGTTGCATTTGCGTAATTACTTGCTGAAATATTACCAAAAAAAATTGTAACCTTTACAGCCATAGTTTCTGAAAAGTTACAAAGAATGTACTTGTTATTGTTACTTAAATAACCATTGACACCCCACTCTCCATAAGCTTTTAATTCTTTTACATTGCATGAGTGACGCCAATCGGTATAGTGGTTAGCGTTGCTGACTGCCGTGCCGAAGGTTCCGATTTCGATTCCCGGAGAAGGCATGGATTTTTATAAATGTATAGTGTCTGTGTGGCATGGGGGCACTCTAAATATGCGACGAACCGAAAGTTCTCTTGAGAGGCTGGTGCTAGGGGAAGAGGGGGACGGGAGACCCTTGAACCCGTTCTCCGGGGGGTACTCTCCATTAAAATTGGTGGTGCGGAACAGAGCTAAATCGCCCTGTAAGGTGCTCGAAGCTGTTGCCAAAGTCGGGAGTAAACTTGAGCTCCTTGCCACGAGGAATTTCATGCGCATTGGACTGACTTATATGACCTATAAGTAAGCATTAGCAACAACAACATTGCATAAAGAATTATGGTATTCCCCGCTTGTGCTTTTACGGTGTAAATCATTGCTTACGTCCAGTAAGCAAGAGAAAAGACCCATGGTTTGAATCCCGTCGAAAACTGAGATGATTTCTCATACATCGGTGTGAAGTGTTCCTCTATATTAAGTTTTTCTGGCAGAAATTGCCTCTATTCTAATCACTCATGTAGTCTAATTCCTTCAGAATTAAAGTAATCATTGACCTGGTTTAAAGATACCCAGCCTTTTTTTGCATCGATCTCTTTTAAAAGAACGGTTTTCTTACAGACCCATTTTACATTTTTGGTTATACAGAGGCTGTTCGCACATTTTTTAGACGATGTATATTGTATTCACAAAACTAAATTACATAAAATTATTGTGTTTTAAATGTTCTATTTGACATCCCTTATTCTGAACTATCTTTCGACACCGCAATTTCCAGGATAATAATGCCTTTTGAAGTGTCAGAAGAGGTATTCTATCCCATTCCTCCCGAACAGCTTTCCAGAGTCCTGTTAGGGTTTTGGGACAACGTTTGGATAATGCAGTTTCTTAAAAGTCCGAAAGCACAAAAATTCATAGGTGACACATCGGGAGATTTAGTAGGGATATCAGTGAAGGGTATGGTCTCGATACCAGTTTTTTGTTCCATTTCTTTTAGGAAATTTACAGTGGATTCTGATGTGTGGCTGCTAGCTTTGTCCCGATGGAGTCTCACAGATGGATTGCACTGTGAGTAAAGCGATGGCATTTCATTCAGAAAAATTGGCGAAAAAATATGTTCCAGATAGTATTTGGAGTTAATCTTGACATTTTTTTTGCTCTCTCTTTATTTTTAACTTGCCATTATAAGAAAAACCAGCAACAATCACGAATCCCTTAGAAAAACTTTCTTTCGATTCACTGAACCATGTACTTAAATTGTTTTCTCCCCTTTTATGATAATAAATAGCTCTTTTTTTGTTACAATCATTTAAATACACCCACGCTTCATCTATTGTGACAATTGTTTTCCATTTTTCTTTGAATAAGTGTTTCTCATATAGAATTCTGCAGCGTGTCCTGCGTCGAGCGATATGCTTCGGAAGAAGACGATGCACATTGCGTTTTTTCGCTTTCTTAAGATTTAAATCAACGTTTATCATTTTGTTTAGAGTATACACCGAGTATTTTAATGCTTTTGCAACTGTCCTTCGACTAGGGGGATTTTCTTTTAACATTAAACAACGTACCTTTGCAATAGTCGAGGATGTCCGTTTTTTCCTTGGATACTTGTTTGGAATTTTTGTCTCACTCGAGGCTCCAATTTGACGTTTTTTCTTCCTTTCTTGTTGATGATATTACCTATCGACGCTTTAGATACCACAAAACCATGACTCTCACATCGTTTTTGGATAACGGAGTATGCATATTTCTCTTCGGAAAGAGCATCAATGTAGCCTTCGAACCACAGCTTTGTTAAATTCGCCATTTTGAATAAAAACAAAACTTTCAAGCCACAGACGATAATTTTGACTTTTAAAAACATAGTACAATTGTAATTACTTCTTTTGCAGCAAACGAATTTTTATTACCGCTTACCAAAATCGTCTCAAAAATGTGCGAATAGCCTCTGTAATATACAGTATGCAACATAACCGCAATACAAATAATTGCGCATAAATTACTTTAAGATAACAATTAGATCAAGAATATGAATGAAAGATCGGAAAAGTGGTTTATTAGATTTATGTTTAATTATTTTTGTATTAGCATTTTTAATATTTTACACATATAAAAAATATCACAGATTCTGATGACATGAAAGTTTAATTTTGACGAATGTGATGGCTACGCTTGATATATTAATCCAAATTTTTAATATTTTAACCTAAAATTGCTTAATTTAATTTTTAAATAGCCTCATTCAAAAATATTCATCCGTCTACTCTTGCGTTCTTCGTATTTTCTTTTTAATTAAATTTTTTATTGCATTTTTTGCGCTATTGTATTTTACTTTTTTATATTGCACTTTCTGCATGCAAAATTTATATGTTTTAAAAATATATTAATTATTAAAATATATTAAATAATGTTAGTGCATTTTTGTATGTATTTATTTGATATGATTTCTTCCTTAATATATGGTGAAACTTTACATCAATAAATAACGAATTATCGTTTTTATTAATGAATGCATTTTCTAATCAACGGGATCTTGATTATGCAAGTACATCTTCGGTTATCGACCCCTCAATCATCATTGCCCCCTTTAAAATTTCATTGACACCCAGGAGTCAATAATACCCCATTGTGAACCACTGACTTAATTCATACCTGAAATTAATTAAATACCTCCCTACGATCATTCATGAATACAGAACTATAATTTGAAATACATTATTCCTCATTTAAAAAGAAAAGGTTTCGATCAGTTACCAGAATATCCAAACAATATCTCCTCTTATTTTGACTTACACCATTATCTTTAAGAGGAAGTTCATTCTTGTTAAAGGAGAAAAAAATACATCAAGTGGGGAAAAAAAGATTTTAAGAAATGCTGTCAATGTTTATTTTACTCTTCTTAATGAAGTATTGCGTAGAAATTCTCTCTTCAGTAATTACTAAGTGACATGTACTTTACAAAGCAGTCTCAGTCATAGGATGAGGTTACTGCAAAATTTTGCTTACCTACAGTCAAAATGAATATGCGTTAGAAATAATAAATATTGCTCTGTCTTGCTGCGCCTAGTAAAAATTTTTTTAAAAACTTCTTTCTGCTTTTATTTTAGGTAAATGTCTGAAAGAGAATAAAAAGAACTTCTATTGAATTCATGTATGAAGTTTTGGTGATATTTCTTAATTTACGTCATAAACTTAGACTACGTGTTAC
Source organism: Stegodyphus mimosarum (assembly GCA_000611955.2). Taxonomy (NCBI): domain Eukaryota; kingdom Metazoa; phylum Arthropoda; class Arachnida; order Araneae; family Eresidae; genus Stegodyphus; species Stegodyphus mimosarum. The sequence goes on along the minus strand of KK114919.1, from coordinate 97,751 downwards.
ATTTACAGATAACAAATACTTAAATTATCAAATAATGCAAAAATGCTTACAAATAAACCGAGGTTTAGATAGTCTTTTTTTTATAAAACAGGAAGTACTCGATGCCAGTTAAGATAGATTGGGAGTAATACAGGGTGTTTATAAAGTCTCGGACCCATTTTGATGTTTAATAACTCATAAAATAATAAAGATAGATTAAAATTAATAACATAAATGGTTAGATAGACTCAAAAAGTTCCACAGAAGCTGTTGCGGTTGTAATTCTGGCTTTTAGGTCATCAATGTTCGACACTCTCCTCCTGTAAACGTTGTAGTTTACAAATCCCCAAAGGAAAAAGTCCATTTTCCTTGAATTCTTAAGCGCCTTTCTGTGGTGCTACTTCTCCTTTATGCTCCACGCATGATGCTTATTTTCCTTAATGGTTTATCCAGATCTGTATATGTACGCATAATTGAAAAGCATTAGGCACTGATCCACATATAGTTTCCTTTATGACCAATATTCTTCTGAGCATGGATTTAACAAGGTGCTGATATCATTTCGTCAGATTAGATGGTGTCGTTTTCAAGAGTTGGAGAGATCTTTTTACTTCGTTTCAGAAATTCTGGAAAGAACTGAAGTCAGAAAATTGATTCCGAATGTTGCTCTTCAAATCAGTTTTTTTAGATCGAATACTATAACAAGACGCATTGTACAGCAGAAAATGACGATCTGCTTCAGAAAACACAGCAGACATAAAGTAATAAATGGGATTGACAACGATATTGAGGTAAACTGTGGTGGTGACGACAGCTTACCTCAATGCTTTTTCCAGACATATCAAAGAATCCACTGTGCCCCAGGAAACTATTCCTTATACCATGATTCTACGGCCACCAGTTTAAAGAGTTGCCATTTGGCAAGAACTTTGCGCGAATTCATTCCGTTTGCATGCTATTCTGACACTATCATTTGCATGATGAAGCAACAAATGAGATTTTTTAAACCAAATAATTTTTTTCCATTCTTCAGACATCTAGTTTTGGTGCTCCTGAGTCTCCAGCAACCATGAGTTCCTGTTTATCAGTGATAGCATAAGTACTCTTGATATTCTTATGCTGCTAAAAATCAGCCTTTGGAAAATCGTATAGCGCTCTTGGGAGTACTTTGTAATGCAGCTGAACTGCATTTAGTTATAGGATAGTTCAGTCGCTTAGTTTATGTAGACTTTTCGTCCCAGTCGCCTTTTACCTCTTTCGTCCACCAGTATTTCTCCAGAATTATTCTTATTGCTTGTTCGACTTCCCCGCTTTAAGCACCCAAGCTACTGCACAAGAGAAATGCTCAAAGATTGCTTAGCATAGCTTCTTTCAGAAATGAAACTGATGCTTCTTGCACCTTCTACGGGTTCTTGGATTAGGAGTGACTAACGACAACACTTGATGAAGAATGAAAACACAATTTATTACTCAATATTACTCAGAACCGATCCAGGAGCACGTTTACAGTAGTCGACAAACTACGATAAACACGCTGAAACAATCAGCAACATAGCCTTCAGGCTATCAGGCTATAACGGTGATGACAACTTTACGGCAGAGCTCTACAGAACAGATCCCGATTCGATTCGGTCATTCTCGGATCTCAACGTATTCTCGAGATTCTCCAAGCTACAACTCGCGATGCTGTCGACGATACATTCGATAGCCTCAATGATGCACTAACTCGCGATATACTGACTAAACACTGCTACTCCGCTTATAGGCAGGATTTATATAGCTTTTGGCCTGCTTTCAAGAACATTCTGGGATAAACCGGTAAAAATTTGTTCTAGAATGTTCTCCATCCGTCTATGGCATATTGGCTGTTTTGTCACCAAGTGTGCAATTTCGCACCAAATCTGACAACCCTGCCTTTCCTTGTTATTTTCTGGAAACCTTAAATCTGCCTTGCAAGGAAGCTATCATACCGCGGCTGGATTGGCATTCAGGTACGTGAACTGAATCATTATTTATACAATTCGTTAACACGATGTAACCAGTATCACTCAAGAAAAATTATAAGCGACATGTAACATTACGAAAATTTATCTGAATTCTAATTCGTCAGTTTTCGGTTTCCGGGAGGAATAACCGACCCGAGCTTGATTCATTACGACGCAGCAGGTTGGTTTCCTGTGTATTTTCATGAATTACTCCATGCATAAAGTACATAACAGTGAAATTCTTAGAAGACATTCTCAGACCTTTCTCTTGCTAGAAGCTACACACGAAATCATAGAGTGTTTCACGAAACCTTACTCAAAAGTTATTGCTAAACTCCATATTTGCTTCGAGAAAGAATCGAACACGATATTTCTCAAGTTTAAGGAATGGGTTGGATTATTTAGATTATTGGAAAGCATTTTGTAATTTTCTTTCAGTAATTGTGCCATCGTGGAGGATTTTCTAAGACAAGTTAACTCGTATTCACTTTACATATGGGGAATGGCATGAAAATGGCCTAAAACCAATTCTTTAGAGGAGATATGAACTCGGTTCGAACGATACGCTGCTTCATCTGCTTCTAAGATACTGTTACGAAAAATTCGGCGGTTGCGCCTGTATGTAAGCTTTCCGGCATAGCACTAGGGTTGCCATAAAATAGTGTATGGCAGGGTTGCCAGATTGGCGACTTTATCGCCCATTTGGCGACCAAATTGGCGATATCCCATGGTCCAATCGGGAAGCTTCTAGAATAACTTCCTGTCGAGATATTTCTCGAAACGGGTGGAACTTAAAGAAAAGCTATATAAACCCTTGCGTTTCTGAGAGCAGTGAGTTGCGAGTTAGTTGCGAAGTAGTGTGAGAGTTGTGATTATTGTGAGAATAGCTACTTACTGTGAGTGCTAAGCTACACGAGAGTTGCTGCTTACTGTGAGTGCTAAGCTACGCGAGAGTTTTGTGAACGGAAAGCAATCGAGATAGTGCTTTGCCGTGAAGCTATCTTTACAGTATAGCTTGACAGTGTATTGGTGATTGTTCCACGGTGTTTTATTATAAGTTTAGTGTTGCCGTGAAGCTACCTTTACAGTTACAGCCTGAAGCTGTGTTGCTGATTGTTTCAGCGTATTTATTGTAGATTTTCGACGCTTTTAAAGGTAATTTTGGAACTGTGCTGTAAATAGTGATTCCTGTAAATAAATTGTGCTTTTTATTGTTCTGCATCGTATTTTCATCGGATATTCTCAAATCCACGAACCCGTATAACGCAACAATACTATTTTCAAAAGAAAATCCTTTTTGATTCGTCTTTGATTTTTGCTATAGATTAGCTTTAGGAATAATAAAATATATTTGATAAATAATGATAAAGTTATTAAAGAGCTGTTTAGAAGAACTGACATTATTGAGATTAAATACCAAGTAATTGTAAACAGGAAAGGATAATCAATACAATTATATACAGAACTCTTGCACAGAAATGTCCTTTTTGCTTTTCTGTAACAGCAAATTGAAGGTCTACAGTAATTATGATTCTTTGGAAATAACATTAATGTAATAAAAAAGAAAAACAAAATTGTATCTTTCACCAACTCTATGACTGATAAAAAATTCACAGCAATAGCTTTTGATGCTTTCAAAATCTTTCGTCAGCTAAAAAGTTTCATCTGAAGTAATAAACACTTAATGTTTGCTCAGCACATGTTTTATTTTGCCGTCCTTCATGAAGTTATTGGATGTTTAGAAAGTTTCTATTCACCCTGAATCTTAAAACTGTAAGACAGTTACAGTTTCGATACTAAAGCAAAAATTTAGAAAGTGGATAAGCAATCATTTCATAAATGATGATGGTTGGATGTTTTCATCGGGGAAAAAATCTTCCAGATGCAGAACATATTTTAACTGATTTCTTTATTTAGGGTCTTGCTTTCGTTTACTTTTCAATAAATGCTTGCTTTCGTTTACTTTTCAATAAATGCTTGCTTTCGTTTACTTTTCAATAAATGCTTGCTTTGCAAAATACGTTGGAAAATGTAAGGGGGAATAACAGCAGTTTTTTGCTTGTAAGAAAGCTTTTATTTGAGAATGATGTTGAAGTTATTATTCATGCAAATTTATTATGATGAACAATTTCCATAAAAATTTCAAATCGGCTCTGGACCACCAATGAATGGCATTCATCCAAACTTGTGTACTCTACTTAGCTGTTCTAATTGTATGAATATAAAATTATTTGTAAACTAAAAGAAACATGTCAATCGCCCGGCATTCAAAAATAAATAAAAAGCATAAAAGTTTTAGAATTAATGAAGTTAATCATGGTTAAAATATTTATTTTGTAATCGGAATTTCTTGAAATTAGGAAAATTTGGTTAAAAAATAAAACGAGAATTAATCTAGTTAAAAAGATAAAAAATATTAGTAACGGTTTAAGTAAACTGCTGCTAATATACCAAGGGGAAATGTTTTGAAAATTTCAGATTTCTTCTTAGAAATGTATTCGGATTGTTTAATTTGGAAAATCAATTCCCTGTACATATTACGCATAAAATTTGCTGTCATGTTTGTTTAAGCAAAGTTTGTATAAGATGTATAACTGATTTTACAATTAAAATAATTTTTATATTGCTCACAACTCTGACGATTTGGCGTAATGTAACATAGTTGTAAACTAATAACTATACACTTATAAGGTATTTCTCCCGCCTTCTTCGCATGCCTTCGTGGTGTAGTGATCTGCATGCTCGACGCGTAACCGAGAGGTCCGTGGTTCGATTCCCGGCGAAGGAGTTGCACATTTTTCAGATCTCCGGCTTCTAAATAATCCTAATGTCTCTACACTGGCGCCCGAACTAAAACAGGTAGTGGATGATGAGCTTCCACCACTGTGATTTGGCGATTGGGTCCCCCAAACCCCAGTCGCTCTTTAAAAGGGGGAGTATATAAGGTATTTCTCCCGCCTTCTTCGCATACCTTCGTGGTGTAGTGGTCTGCATGCTCGACGCGTAACCGAGAGGTCCGTGGTTCGATTCCCGGCGAAGGCGCTGCTAATTTTTCATGTCTCTTGCTACGAAATAACCTAATGTTAACCGATAATCCTCTCCCCAGTATCTAACCGATAATCCTCTCCCCAGTATGTGTTAAGCTTGCAGCATATGTACTGTCTGTCTACGAGAAGAATAGCTCCTGCCACAGTGTCTGGCGGGTGGTGGTCGCTATAGCAACAGGGCTAGTATATTTCAAATAGGGGCGAGCCAAGGGTCGCTAATTCATCTTCAAATACGCCAGGATGGCAAACTGAAAAGCAAATCTTCAAGATACCCCTACGGAAAATGGGTCAAGGCTCGTTTCTACGGCAACAGACAGTTGCAGACTAACTGGCGAGAGCTTTTCTTATGATAGACAGACCTTTTTGTAGCTCAATTAATGTGTAATGTGAAGCATCAAACAACTTATACTGGACCTCACAAGAAAGATTGGGTAACGGCTGACAAGAATGAATTATAATTCGAATGCATGTAAGGCCTAGGATATTTCAGACTTTCTCGAGACTATGCAGAAATTTCATGTAGAATACTTCATAAGCCCACGGCTCCTTTAAAGTGCTATGATATCTTGACAATGTCTTTATTTAATGATGAATAGGATTTGCTGGATAAAATCCTTGTTCTTTACAATCACAGAATCCTAAGCTGTATGACGTTTCTTGTAATAATACGAGTGGCAAAGTTATAGGGGACCTGAAACTTAGCGTTTCAACTGTTACAGACTTGACCATCTTCATCAGAGTTGACCTTCGGACCGTTAGGCACAAAGTTCTCTCAGAAGTCCAGCACTATATCATCTTCTTTTTATGAAAAATTACAGGATGATTTGTGGATCTTTTACAATTTTAAGACGCTAAACTCAGGTACTAAGGCTCTGGTAAAAAGGCTCTCCTTATTAGTAATATGTAGATATAACTAAGCCGCCCAGATAAGAAAGGGGTTATCGAAGCTGATTGCAGTACAGAAGGCACCGGGCTCGAATGACGGAGAAGGCATGGATGTTTGCAAATGTATAGAATCTCTATGGCATGGGGCACTCAAAATATACGTCTAACCGAAAGTCCTTTCGAAAAGTTGGTGGTAGGGAA
>KK114919.1:9034-88966 GCA_000611955.2 Stegodyphus mimosarum | reverse complement strand
AAAAGCTGTGGAGAAACAATAGCGAGGTCAATCGAATGAAAGGTCCTTGTTGGCTGATGGAAGTAAGTACTTTCTGTGCTATTGAGGATACAGAGACAGTGGTCGTGGAGAAGCTGTTCAATTTGCTTCCCTCGTCGGTTTGTGTCTTTACTACCCCACAAGGGATTGTGTCCATTGAAATCACCGATCAGAAAAAACGGAACTGGTAGTTGAACAATTAAATTTTCCAAGTCTCCTTGATCTATGCTCTCATTGGGCGGGATGTAGATACTGCAGACAGTTGTTAGTGTCCGAATGTTCAACTGCACTGCAACCGCTTGGAGGGGGGTATCCAAGGGGAGAGCACTCGAAGGGCAATTGATTGATGTAAGTAAACAGACACCACCACTTGCGCGTTCACTGAATGTCTTATCCTTTCTTATCATTGAGTACCTGCGAAGCTTTGCAAAATTACCAGGTTTGAGGAATGTCTCTTGTATCGCTATACAGACGGGTTGATGTTTATTAATAAGCTGCTTAATACCATCAATACCCTGGTAAAAGCCTCGGCAGTTCCACGAGATGAGAGTAGCCATTAGGAATGTTTATTGCTTCGATGCTGTTTCTTTGTTTTGTGAGGCAGAACATTTCTCGGGAGATCTTTGCCTCCATCTGTTTCCATCTCAGATTCAATAAAGTCAGAAAGGATCCCTTCTATAGAGCTTCGGCTTGAGCTTCTGCTTTCTGAGCTTTTAATTTTCTTTTTTGAACTCTCTGTTTCTTGTGTTTTTATTTTTGAACTTTCTGCTGTCTGTTTGGGAGGAGGTGGCAGAAAAATTTTTTCTTTGTCATTTGTTTTTGATTCAGGTGTCTTTTTCTGTGTGCTATGCGAAGTTTGTGTACTTATTGACCGATATGATTTAGTGGCTTGAGAATAGGAGATATTTGTTCTTGGCTGACCCATGCTAAATTGTTTCTTAGCTTCAGGATAGGATATTTTATTTGTAATCTTAATATGCTGTATTTCTTTCTCTTCTTTCCATTTAGAGCAGTTGCGTGAGTAAGCCGGATGATCAGCATGACAGTTTACACATTTTGGATCAGCTACACATTCCTGACTTTCGTGACCGCTTCCAGAACAGCGAGCACACGCCAAGTTTCCTCGGCATGCTGCCTTTGCATGGCCAAACCGTTGGCACTTAAAGCAGCGCAATGGGTTCGGCACGTAGGGTCTTATGGGGCAGTTTAGGTAGCCTGCCTTAATGGTTTTCGGTAGCTCTGGAGATGAGAAAGTGAGAATAACATGTTTTGTGTTGACTAGTTGCCCGTCCCTACGGACTTTTATTCGGCGTACGCCACACACGTTTTGCTCAGCTAGTTCTTTTGAAAGTTCATCCTCAGAGACTGATATCAGGTCTGTTTCCGAAATGACACCTTTTGATGTGTTCAAAGACTTATGTGGGGATACATTGATAGAATGCTCACCCATATTGGTCATTTTTAGGAGAGAGGAAGATTGTGCATCCGATGTAGTCTCGATGAGCAGCGATCCTGAACGGAGCTTTTTTATGTGTTTTGGCTCGCCTACTGAGGCCACAATATGCTTATGGATGAAGAATGGCGATAAATTTTCCAGCTGACCAGTTATAACTAAGAACTTTGGACATTTGCTTGTGCTAACTATGGTCGAAGTGCAAATTCGCTTAGCAGCTCCAGAAGTTTTCGTTTCCATATGGTTGGAAGAAGAAGTTGAAGTTTTCATATTGTAAAGAGAGAAAGATTCGGGTCCGACCGCCCCACCCACCATGGAGCCCAACAAGGGAACACAGATTCCTGTGTTAGGGCTAGCCGGGCCTATACGCAAACTGAAGCCCCCACAGTCGGCTTTCCCGAAAGCAGGAACTTCCGAAAGCTTATCCCCTAGCCACTGACCAATAGGACTAGTGACCAGCCGATTGACACTAGCGGGGACAGCTAAGTGCCTCCCGTTTTAAGTAGAAGCAGAGGCCAAAGCAGCGTGTTGGGGACAGTACCTCGCCCCTCAACTACCAGGATCCTCCTTTCCTACCCTACGGGTCACCATGCACGGCAAACGCATAGGCGGTTTTCTCACCATGGTGAAACAGAAACCAGAATAGTAGCTGCACCACACAGTGAGCCCCATCCTCCAGTAGAGGAAACCACAAAGGGAGAGAGATAGGAAGAAAGAGAGACAAGAAGAGAGGAAAAGGAAGAAAAGGAAAGGTCACTGGAGCCTCGGGATTATGACACCCGATCACCAAGACGGTAATCTCCTGAAGGGTCTTCACCTGCTATGCTTTAGCTGGGCATTTCGGAGCGGCCTTCACGCCTAGGGTGGCCCTACCAGGAGCTATGCTCCCGACGTACTTCGCCCGCTCCGCCCAGTGACAGCCCCCCGCCACGTTGAGGCAGCATAGCAGGACTTGGGGGGGGTCACCTGTAATGATGCTGAAGGTTTTGATCAACTATAAACGCAACATTGTACTTCTCGCCACGATAATAATTCGTGGGCTTTGTTCTGATTGCATCAGGAAACTAAGATTAGCAACAACATCAGCAGATATAACTAATGCCGCCAGTAATTTTCGGTTTGAAAATATGACATCAGCTGCTTAGTGGAACTATCAGACAAATTCCGTTTTCTTTCGTTTTGATACTTAGACTGAAAAACATTTTAAAAAAATTTCCATGCCAGGTGGCTATATGCTCCCTAACAAGTTACATACCATTTTAATAATGTTAAAATGTCTAAAGATTAATTTGCAATTTATGTAAATGTATACCATCAGGTTTCATCGAATCAGAATGCCACAATAGTGGGCCATATTGTTGCGTGCGTACGAGTTCGTTATGGATATAATGCACAAGTCGTTAAAAAGTTCACAAAATTTATTCTTTCCACAAGAAATAAATCAAAATGCTGAAATATTTCTTCAGAGATATTCGCACAATACCACAATATCTCAAACGTTTAGCAAAACTCAATTCAAAACAGATAAACTAACTCTATCTTAGAGCGAAATCGCTACAGTCAATAACAGGATTAAGTAAACAAACAGCAGTTCGCTTTAAACAGCTACAACTACAACTGAGATGAGGTGTTTCAATTCGGCTTTTATAAGCTTTTTAATTATTTACTAGAACATTCTGGTAAAACCTCGATTTTTCTCAATTTTTGTGGATGGCAACAGTAATTACGAGATATTCATTTATTAAATATCAAATGCACGCTCTCTTTTACTTTTCCTTTTTCGACGTAGCTTTCATTTCAAAAATCGTCTGCGTTGCGTGGGAAAAAAAGCAATTTTAATTACAATTCCAAATAAATAGCTAAATAAATACAAAATGCCTAACAATGTAATAGTAATTGATTTCACTTTTTACATTTTGTGAGTTTTTAATATTCTTCTCTGTTCAGTATTGTTGATTAAGCTACGTTCATACTTTATATACTGCAAAGGATACTGTGGGGGGAAAACGGCGACAGTTTTATATCTCCCGTTCTACTGGGCCGATTGACGAAATTCAACTTGCGTCTTTGATGTCTCGAAAACGCGACTTAGGGTATGTATTCAATTTATATTTAGCACGGTTCTAGCATAGGTATTTTGACACGAAATCAGGCTTATTCTGAAACGACATGCCAGTTTTTATCCATATTTCAAATCTACGACTCAAACTATGCTAAACTACCAAGTTTTGTAAACATTGCACGAGTAGTTTTTAAAAAATGCGCTCTCAGAATTTTAGGTCTTCAGTGTTAATTGAATTTGATACATATTTATTAATATCTCTTTTTTTCTTAAACTTACTTGATGCCTTCTGCCAGAATTCGAAATTTAGGTTTAATCCAAATATAATTCTCATATTTTTTATGATTTATTTTTAAAATTTGTATTTTTAAATATTTTTTATAAATTTTTCGAAAACATTTTTGTATAATAACCTATAAAATGTTTAACATCCTCTTAAAGTATATGTATTTCTAGGCACACCTGCAACAAAATTAGAGTTTTTTATTCAAAATTTATAAGACATATATGAAATTACATATTTTCACTTTTTGAAATTTGGCATCTTTTTTTGAGCGACAATAACGTCAAATTTGGTTTACGCACTTTCTTAAAATTATTTTAAAGTTTGAACGATGATATTTTTCCCGCTCGTCTGCAATACAAAAAAGGAAATTAAAATTAGGTTGCTATAAATTAAGAAGTTCGCTAAGTAAATTATTCTTGGCGCAACTGAAAAAAATACGCCAAAATAAGTTTTTGAATTTCTGCCTAAATTACGCGCCAAATTTTACAGAATTTAATATTTAGGCATAATTTGAGTCTTAGAATCGAAATATGAAAAACAAATGGCATGTCACTGTAGAAAAAGTACGATTTTGTGTCAAAATACCTATATTAGAACAATGCTATGTATAAATCTAATACCTATCCTATGTAGCGCTTTCGAGACATGAAAATAGCAAGCTGAATTTCGTCAATCGGCCCACTAGAACGGGAAATATAGAACTGTCCCTTTTTTTCCCCGCGCAGTGTACATGAGGGTTATCTGCACAAAGGCCAGAGATAATTCTGTGGAGGACTTTCTAAAGGAAACTATCTGGTAACCACGTTACACATGCGAAAAATCCAAGAAAACGCATTATGCAGCTAGCCTATTTGTCTGGGTTCGAACTCAGGATGAACTACCAGTGTTCATCAGTTTTTAACCTTTCGGCCACTGGTGGAGGCACATACTGGTGAAGAGACAATTAATTTTGATTAGAAAGCTTTGATAAATAGTCGATGCTTTATTTTCATTCCACAAATTATTAGCATTATTATAGTTATTTTGATATTCTAAGTAAGCACCCAAAGGTACAACTGCTCACAGAAGCTTCTAATTTTTATTAACGGGTTTTGGATGTTACCCAAATTTTGGTTGCTACTTTTAAAACCCTTAATTAACATTTGATTTTATATATTCACACCTCATATAATTTAACATATTAAAGTTTTACAGGCCATTTAATTTCGCTTAATAATCATTCAAAAAGCTTAGCAGCCTTCTTCGATCACACGTGTCAAATCGTAGGTAAATATAACACCTCAATGCAGAGTTTCAGACAGCTCGTGCTTAAGCAAGATGGCGGTTCATTAACGAAGGAAACGTCAACAATTTTTTCCTTTTCTTTGCTTTGAAGGAGAAAGAAAGAAGAAAAAAGATATAACAACCTGAGCATTTTGTTCAACTTGTTTCCTAAATCCAAATCAGCTTCCTAACGATGGACGTGACTGGGTTTTAATTGGCGTGAAAGCAAGCGACAGGATTTGCGAGCAAACATTCGAAATGTTTGCCATTTTCCCGCTTTGGTTGTAGAATGATTTTTGCTGTGCTGCGCCTCTCCTGTGAAATCCAGCGATCAGCGAATGTTAAATAAAGGTCTCTAGATCTTGAATAACCTTTCTTTTATCAAGTAACCATGATGGTATTATTTTGTAGTTCTCAAGGCCTATCGTCATATTTAAGATATACTGCTATTAGCTTATTCATCTGTCGTAATTGTGTCAAATGGAGAGAAAAGTGAAGGTTATATATACACGATGAAAGGAAACGTTAGTTAATAAGAAAGTTAAGAATAATCATAATTTTATTGCCAGTTGAAAAAAAGAAATTACTATCGCTATGCACCATGACATCTTCCATAACAGTAACAATACTTTCATATAACTAAACTCACAGACTGGTAAAGCAGAAGGTCCCAATGGGTCGGTAGAAAATCTTGGGAAGTCGATGAAATTTTGAAAGGGATCGAGAGGCAACGATCAAAGAGCATTATTTTGAAAGTGATCAAAGATCAATGATGCTCAAGAGGCTGACTGAGAGTCAATAGTCGAACATGCACCGACAAATGATCGGCATAATCAAGATCCCATTGATTATGAAAAACTAGTGAATTAAAGTCATAATTAATTGTTTATTGATATAACGCTACATCATGTAATAAAGAAGAAATAAAAATAATCATGACGGGAAAATAAACATAAATTATTTAATTCATTTTAAAAATCAATAATTATTTTAAAATGCATAAAGGTTCTACGTAGTAAGTGTAATGCAAAGCAAGGCGTTAATTAAACCAATAATTTAAGAAACAGCTTGAATAAATGACGAGATATAAAAATTAAGCAGCTTTATGCCAAATAAAAAAAATATCAAAACATCAAGCGCAGCTATTACATTAATTAAAACCGAACATTTGGGCAAGCAATTAGAATCTGTAATTTTGCTTCTGAAAGCTTACTTATATTTGCAAAATTAAAGATAACAATAATTAAAAAAATCTGATATATTCCAAATGACTGAATTGCTCGGTATATTAAATTATACGCATTTTTTGCTGCATGTCATTTAAACTTATTTCTCCGAATTTCACTAGAGATATAGTTCTCTTTCAATTCATTCCGTTCTCACTTCGCGGCAAGGCAAAAAATACATAAAACCTCAAAATATCTTTATCAAAAATTGAAAAATATAGAAAAAATAGAACAATTAAAAAAAAAACAGTTTTTGCAATTCCAAATTAGAGCTTCTACGCAAAAACAAGCAATTCGGAAAATGGGCAAGAAGGCATATTTTTCGGTGCGCAAAACTGAAAGTTTACTTTTAGTCCCAGCCGGCAGAAAGGCACTGAAGATGCAGAAACTGACTTAATTTTGTCGCTCGCTTTCACGCCAACGCAACTGAAAATGCCCCTTTGGGCGTAATATAAAATCCGAAAACTTTCCGGTTTTTTTATGATTTAATCTTTTACTGTCACTTCATTCTTCCGTTTCCACGCCAGAATGCAAATTAGTTCGCTAGTATTTATTTAAACGGAGGTTTTTAGGTTGTAAGGTAGACCATGCTTTGTCTCTTTAAACCACGTTACTAAGTTCCTGCTAGCTCAATTAAGGTTTGTAGCTTTCGGCTTTGTGTTATAATAGCCCATACTTGAATATCTATGCTCTTTAAGTAGTAGAGACATTAGCTATTTATTTGGAAGCAGGAGACATGAAAAATAAGCAACGCCTTCGCCGGGAATCGAACCACGGACCTCTCGGTTACGCATCGAGCGTGCTGACCGCTACACCACGAAGGCATGCTAAGAAAGCGGGAGAAATACCTTATATACTCCCTCTTTTAAAGGTTGACTGGGGTTTTGGGGACCCAATCGCCAAATCCTGGTAGTAGAGAATCACAATCCACCACCTTTTTAGTTCGGGCGCCAGTGTAGAATCATTAGGTTATTTCGGAGGCAGAAGAACGAAAAATGAGCAACTCCTTCGCCGGGAATCGAACCACGGACCTCTTGGTTACGCGTCGAGTGCGCCGACCACTATACAGCGAAGAAGGGGGAAGAAATACCTTATAAAGCAACAGAAATGTCTTGGTGGTACAGATTTTAGATATCAGATAGAAAATAAACATAAATTCGAATTTTTTCCTGTACATTATTATTATTGTTTATATACGGTTTGGTAAACATTTAATAAGCGAAATTAAAAATTTAGTTAAAATATTTGTTTTATTTTGTTGATAAATTTTCCGTTTGCAACAATTAAAAAAAATCTAACCTGTCAGCTCTTTTCATACCCTGCATTCGTTCGCATGCAAAATGAGTTTAAGATCGCTTGTATATACTAGAACTTAGAATCAGCCTTAGTGCAAACAACAGGATATTTTGAACCCAAAACTCTTTACTACGTGCTTTTTAATTTGACATGTGATTGAGAACAAGAAACAAGTAATATAAAAAAAAGATTAAGTCAATTCCTACTTAGGTCAATAAAGAAAAATTTTATTTTAGTTACTTTTTATTAACATTATTAACATTTTTTCGTTTCTAATTTATGAAGCTGATGGCGGTCTATAATTTCTCATTCCATCCATCTCTTGTAATGCTGCATTATTGCAAGGAATCTTTCCAGTGAGTTTCGAGCAGTGTAGTTCTTCAGTTAATATTCCATCCAATGATCTCACACGACTCAAGGCGACATATGCTTGACCTGCTGGCGAAGAGATTTCGTGGGAAGCTTTTCTTGGCGCTTATGTTTTTCTTTCTCTAATCGTCGCTTGCGTTGTCTTGCAGTTTCTTTTCGCTTTCTTTACACATTTTCCGTTTGCGAAGCAAGGAGCATTTTAAAAGGTTACATTTTAAACATATATTATTATCACATTAACACAGAAATCTGGAGAGAATTTAGGCTACAAAATGGAACATTACATCAGCTTCATCCGACTCTATAAAACTACAATTCTTCAATTCCATATACTTTGAAAGTTTTTAGAACTTTGTCTTACCGTTGCCACTCATTTTTGTTAAATATTCCAATCCCATTTATCGCAGTCGTGTACTATTATTTATAAGTTGTTATAAAATTAATTTTTACAGCAAGTGAGAATTCGTAATAAACAGTCATTATTTGTAATAATATATTTAACAAATTTAAATATATTATAACAATTTTGTTATAATTTAAATATATTATAACAATTCTGTTAAATATATTATAACAATTTTGTTATAATATATTTAACAGAGACAGCTTATCTTTAGCTCCGATAAACAGAAATAAATAAGTAGGAATTGACTTTAATAAGTGAAAAAAACTGCATTAATATCAAACGTCATCCACTACAAGTTTAAAAAAATATATTTGAACTTGAGTGGATGAATAAAAAGTATTTTATTAACGAATGAAAATTTGAACAAGATATAGGGAGAGTCTGAGCTCATAGTAAGAATTTAATAATAAAAAAGGCGGTTTACTTTTGAATTTTTTTGTGTTTTATTACAGGTGAATTAAAGAGAAAATGCAATTATAATAATAAAAAATTTACTACATAATTTTCTTTATCACATCCCTGTTAGAGAATATCTATCTCCTTTTGGAATTCACATGTACGATATTTTTTTTATTTAGCTGAATTTTTTTCTGTTGTCTTAATATAAAAGTAAATAATTTTTCCTCCCCACTAAGGTCGGAAACGGTGGTCTCTTAACCCGGGAGGACGCGCGCTGTATTATGTAACACGAGAGCGCGCATTTGGTGTCAACACACCCCAAGCAATTAAATGACATAAAATGAAGCATATTAATAAAATTCAGTTAAAGAATGCATTCTATGTTAGTTACAACATTTATTACATAAAATAGCTTAAAAATAATGTTAATTTTAAAATTAATAACAGATAAATCTGGCCTGTTAAAAAGTAATGTTTTATTTTCAGATGACTAGGAATCACTGATTTTTATGAGAATTTTTTTTATTTGTGAATGCAATTATAATACAAATTATGCAGAATTCTTACATGAACAATGACTGATATAATTAATTTTAAAATCAGTTAGGCTCAAGAAGTATCAGATATTTTGCAGTTTATACATGAAGCTTCTATTTCACAGTGCTCCTGCTATACACTCATGTACATAAATTAAGGATAATGCAAAATCATGCAAAGGAAGAGTTAGAAGCAAAAGCTTATTTATTAAACAAAAGGTAAAGAGCAAATAAAGATGCTATATGTTTGATATTATTAAAAAAAATAGCGATTTTTTTAAATGGAGCAAATTCCAAAAACAATATTACATGGTTGGTATGATTGTTAATACATTGTATGTCTCCCAGACGATGCAATACAGTCCGTACAATGTCTAGGCATGCTGAGTATCAAATTATCGATCTGATCTTGGGGGATATTACACCACTCAAAAAGCAATACTCTCCGAAGTTCCGGTAGACATGTAGGAGGAGGTTGACGGGCTGTAACTCGTTGGCCAAGCATGTCCCACACATGCTCTACTGGATTCAAGTCCGGTGAGAATGCTGGCCAGTCCATACGTGGGATACCCTCCGATCGAAGGCATTCGCTTACGATGTTTGCACGGTGAGGACGGGCGTTGTCATCCATAAACACAAATTGTGCTCCCATGGCGCCCCGAAATAAACGTACATGTTGTTCCAGAATGACGTCCCGATAGATCTGGCTTGTCATGGTTCCAATTTGAACATGCAGGTCAGTTCTGGAACCCAGAATAATTCCACCCCAAACGATTACTCCTGCACCACCGTAACAGTGTCGTTCAATGATGTTTACTTGGTGGTAACGGGTACCTGGAGCTCTCCATATGAAAGTCCGGCGAGAATCAGACTGCAAGCTAAACCTGGACTCGTCGGTAAACATCACACAAGCCCACTGTTGCGGTGTCCGCAATGCATGCTCTCCACACCAGGCTAACCGCAGGCGACAGTGAGTTGCAGTAAGTGGAACGCATCTGACAGGTCTACGAGCATATAGACCAATCTGCCCTAAGCGTCTGTACACGGTCTGCCTTGAAGCTGTCGTACCAATGGCTGAAGAGAGCCGACAAGACTGGTCTGAGGCTGTGCTCCGCCTGTTTCTTTTGGCGGTAACTGCCAAATACCGGTCCTTATTCTGCGTTGTAACTCTGGAGTGACCTGTGCTGTAACGTCTACTCACATGACCATCATCTTGGAATCGTTGCCAAAGCCTGGAGATGACACTCTGGGCAATTCCAAGTTCGTGTGATACTTCCACTTGGGTACGCCCACATTCCAGACGGCCGATAATTCTACCACGTAAAAAATCATCCAAATGCGTCCTTTTTGTCATAACGATTCGGTTATTGCACTGAAATGCTTATAAAGCGCTGCGAACAATTTTATTTCTTTGCCAGTATTCCTTATATATCACTCTCTTACACTCTCGTCACTGTGACGTACCATCGGTGTCATCTGGTTACTTCCTGAAATTTGCATATGATTCTTGAAGATGTGTGTAGTGATTTTACAAGTGATATATTTATTTTAGAGTTCGATTTCGCGTGACTCCGAATTATCTTTAATTTATGGACATGAGTGTATATTATTTTTACACTTCACGCAGACAGTTTTTGATTTTCCGTCTTTTTCCCTTGACCACATGTAACATCTCCCGTAACATAATTGTCTTTTCTTTATTTTGGTTCATCAAGAGAATCTTCGTTGTGTTCCACCTGTTTCTGTCGCGATTTCAAATGAGGATCTCAAAGTGCAAAGGCCAGGTTCCATGCATCGATGGGTGAAGCCACATCTTTAGATATATATGTACTGCCAGGCAAATTTTTGATGATGTTATGGGACGTCATGCGTCTTTAACTCGGAATGGTTCTTTCTGCCATTTTGTTATTTTATTTTTTACTATAAAATACTCAATTTGATTACAAGGAATGTCTTTTGAAGAGTCGCACTCTTCTTCTGATTCAGACTGATGTTCCTTCAGTCTTCTAATTCTTAATCTTCAGTCCTTGAGTCTCCTAATTCTTATTCTATAAAATCGTCATCCGACGAAACTTCCTCTAGTAATTTTTTAAGTCTTTTCATTTCTTTGTCTGAGGAAATTTTGGGTCAAATGAGGAAAAGACAGAACAGAGCTATTTGAACTCGCTATGGCTGACACTGTAGACCAGAAGACAGAGGCTCCATTACTTGGCTGACTAATATGCCTGTCTTACACGGATTAAAGCCTCTGCCTACAGAAACCATCTGCTACCAGGTCCCCCACAACCAGGGTGGGTGGCAGACCAGACGGCATTTATTCAAGTCTTAAGAGAATTATACCTGGGCAAAATGTGCCAGTGTTCATACATCATATACATAGGGGGATGCAGACATAGTCTTGTTTATATTTTGACATTGGATGCATACTTTTTAAGGTAATTATTTGAGAGAATACATGGTGCTTTTACTAAACTGAAACTAAGACAGCTAGTCATAGTTCACTGCACAGAGCAGTAATAACATATAGTGTCCTTTCCCAGGTGTTACATTTTAGATTCTTAGTAGTACAAGTAAATGGGAAAACTAAAAACATGGTAGCTTGTAACAGAGTTTTTACACTGACGTAGAGTACACAAACAATGAGGACCCCAAACTGTTCTTTGAACCACAATAAATGCTCGGAATTTGCCGTTTTCACTCGAGGTGTATAGAACATGATCTTGGAGGCAGCTACTGATAGACTTAACAGTTTATGGGGGAAGATTGCCGGCGATTTTTTTAAGCGTGGGGTGCCGAAACACCCCCCGCGCGTCTTCCCGGGTTAATATGGAGCACCTAAACATTGAAGAGCGGATAAATTACATCCGTGCCTTATCCAGGATTCGAATCCGGCTTCTTCCGTACGGCAGTCAGAGTCAGTAACCTCTTACCCCCTCTGGGAAGGGGCAAAATAAATAAAAAGTTAAAAAATGTTCATAGAAAAAAGTTTGGCAGTAGCCAATGGATTCAATATGCCGGCTTGGTTTAAGAACACAATTAAGAACAAATATGCGCTCAGCCGCATTAGAGACTGCACTACCGTTGCTAAAAGCATTGCTGACAGCCTGGAGTGACTTCTTTTCTTGGACACTGTGCCGTCAGCAGCCCGCTCTGTACACATATTAATTTACTTAATGTCTTACTTATTATTATTTTCCTTGTTTTATTCCCAATTATGTTTAATTTTATGATTAATCCAGCACTCTTTTAACGGATCCCACAATCTGTAATGTATTTGTTCATCTTTACATCTGTACCTGATTATATAGCATTTCCTTAATATAACTGCATGCCTACCAAGTACCATAATAGTGTATGCCTAACATGTACAATGTATTTGTTCATCTTTGCATCTGCACCTGATTATATAGCTATCATTAATATAACTGTATGCCTAACATGTACCATAATAGTGTATGCCCAACATGTACCGTAACTGTATAAATGTCTGCCTAACGTGCCCCATAATAAGTGTTCCCCTTAGTCTCAGCAGTCCCCATCATGCACCTTTTTTCCATGTTCTGGTCCTTATTTCAATGCTCCTCGTTTAGCGTGGTCAATTGCAGGAGGACACACTACTAAGCTCTTCATATATATATACTTTAAATTCCATCGACGGGATCCAACAGGCTGAAAAGCACCTAACCCAGTGGGCCAGCTGTTCCGTCGATGGCGAAAAGAAAGAAAGTAGCCAATGGATAACACTGCAAAACACTAGCAGCTTGGTCCTAGCTCTCATCTCCGCGAAAAGTTTCATTTCATGGGCATTTTCATGGTGGCCTTCTGTGTAACATGAACCAGCATCAGTGCCTCTTAGAAAGTCACTTCGCTTAACCATAGAGTAAACATAGTGTGTTCTGCCTTAATTAAATAATCCAATTCAATCCAGTCCAACCGCAGAAATGGCTACTTACGATAAATAATAAATTGCCCACAATATATTTTATAACTGAAAACTTTATTTTAGTAATCAGGTTGTAAGAACCTCCTGTCTATCTTTATTTTAGTAATCAGGTTGTAAGAACCCCTTGTCTATTTTTATTTTAGTAATCAGGTTGTAAGAACCTCTTGTCTATCTTTATTTTAGTAATCAGGTTGTAAGAACCTCTTGTCTATCTTCTGATGTGACAGCTGAAGAAGTACGTGCGGAAACAACATAGGATAAGGGCAAAAAGAACCCCTTACTAACCCTTTAAAATTCACAATGCGTCGACTTGACGCTAACGCACTACGCCTTACTCGGGCGGTAACTCAAATAACAAGAATTAAACTAAAAATTCGAAGGTGTTAACAAGCAATAGAATTACGCTACAGGGCTCAGATAATCCTGTTCCAGAGTATCCAGTGGCAGTAAAAGTAATAGCTATTACGCCACGTTAACCAGCAATAAATCCAGAACAGAAGCTCACGCTACAGAGATACAGCGCTTGCCCAAACTCACTAACTTTCCCTTCTAGAACTCTGTATTTAAACCTTTTCTTCTCAAGGTAGAATTTGCATTTCTTCACGCGAGCTACCAAATTTAAATATTCTGGCATTGACAATTAGGGAAATGAAGGCTTACAGGAAAGAAAATATCACTTAAACTAAATTGGTTGCTTAAAAATAAATATAAATCCCTACAAGGTTCTCTCGTGTCTGAAATGACTATTGAAAGGAATGAATTAATATTTAAAATCTGAAAAAAAAAAACACTTAAATAGTTTTTTTTTAATAATACTTGGAGCATCGGTAGGTAAAATTGTTAATTTACCAACGGATTGCTGACTTGCTTGTATTTACATTTTTGTAATTGCCAGCCAAATAACTGTGACTATAGTAACTGGAGGACATACCATTACAAACGTTTTTTTTCTTTCTCGTTACATGGATGTTTATCCCTAAAACACATCTGGAATCATTCTTTCCCGAAATACCAACCACTTAGTGGCAACGTCTTGCGATCTTTCGCTAACTGCAGCAAGCCAAGTATTTCGCTCCCCCCCCCCCAACGGTTTTTCCCCCCCCCCCCCGCCAAGAGAAGAAAAACATCGATATGGCTTCTGTGAGGATCATGACATCTGCAGATGGTTCTTCAATTTGTTCCCGCCTTCTGTTGACCCGCCAAAAGATGGTGATCCATCCCTCCCATCTGGAGGTTAAATCCCCTCCCCTAATTCATTTCCCTTCTGGATCCGTTACGAACACACCGCTGAGTGACGAAGAACATCCATGCTGCATTCTGCTTTCGAAGTCAACGACTCCACCCGTTTTGTAGCACTTTTTTTGGAGCCAAAATTCATATGGAACAGCTTCCGAATTTTTGGAGGCAAGTAGTTATGCCCTTCGTGAAACAAAAACGAGTTTTTCGTATTTTATTTCTTTCAGACTTTAGTTCGGAACTCGGACATTTTTCGATAGTCTTTTGCAGTAAACATAGCTGCTAGCTCTCAGGGTTTTTTTTTATCACATCCATCTGTAACCTGGTAATTTCCCAGTTTTTAATTTTTAACCTTTACAAAGGAGAATAATTTGCAAAATTTAGTGGAATTTACTGCATTAAGGAAACTTAAATTGTGCACATATCCTGCCTTTACCTTTAGGGCAGTGGTTACAACCTTAGAGCGGGCCGCATGCTTTCCGTCAATTTGCAACCGCTGGAATGCTTTCCAATTATACATTTGTGCTTACCGAATGCATTCCGGTTATATATTTATTATTAAAAAGCGCTTACAGATTTACATGGAACATAAATTCATTATCCAGTGGATTATAAGATAGAGTTTATTAGGACAATAGAAAAAACACTTAACGTAGAGTATCGTAGCGGTCATTGCATTACAACTGAGTTCAAAACGGGTGTTGACACAAGCCTGCGCATTCCGTATGTGTCGAAGAAAAATTTAATGTTTCAAAGAAAGAGCATTTAATATATAAAAGAAATTTTGTCATGATTTATTCCCAAGTCTTGTACCACTTGAAAATTTTCCTCTGAAAATTTGCAAAGTTTTTATAATTTGTTTATTTTTAATCTATATTAAAAATTTTACAGCTATTTAATGGTTAATTCAATACATTACAATTACTTGAAATAAATGTCAGTCTGAAAATTGAACATTTAGTAGTTAAGTTGTCTATTAGTCAATCACAATAGACGCATTGTGAAAAGTACGAACAAAAGTTAATCAAATCTGCATTTGTCAAATTTTTGAATAAGATTTACATCGCACTGTAAAGTATTTAGCTCAATTTATAAGTGTATAACGTTCATGTATAATGCTAATGAAAATAATATAAACTTGGACTTGAAAAACTTGAATTTTTGGCAAATTCGAAGGTCGCAGAAAATTGCTTCGGGGGCCTCCAATTTGAGACCACTGTCATACAGCATGATAATGATGTTCATACATTTTTAATTCTTTGTACAAAGTAAAAGATGTATTGTAATCAAGAAAAATTTCAGGTATTTTCATGTTTCAACAAAATTAGCCATTTTTATCTTTTCGAATCCATTCGAACGATGTTTCTGCGTGAAATCCATGCTGACAGAATAAAGGGCTCTTTTTCCAAAAACAGTTGGTAAAAGAATTTAAAATACATTCAGAAAAGTTTTTTTTCGTGACGTCTGCACGTACGTATGTATGCATCTCGCATAACTCAAAAATAAGTAGCCTTTGAAATTTTGCATACGAGACTGCTATGTCATGCAGTTGTGCATCTTTTTGATTGCAATCGGCTCTGTTATCCGGCTCGGTGAGCTCAGTATCTTTATTCTTACATGTTGCTAAATTTAACATTGTTTGCTTTAACAGTGGTTGAATTACATTGTTCTTATGTTCCAGTTTTTTATGCCTTTAGTTAATTTGCTCGCAATAGTTGTAGAGTTATCAACAATTTTAAAGTTTTTTAAGTGCGGCTAAGCCTAACTTTTGGTTATGATAGCGGACATATTTGTTTACATTTGATTACTTAGCAGGATAGTGGATTTGTTGCCAATCTAGAGAAAATAAGCTTCACAACAACAAAGTAAAATCTTCGTTTGTTATTGAGAATTAAATTATGCTTAATTCATTCTGGAATTATCTTTTATTAGCTTGCTTTTGCCTACAAACTGTAATTTTAACTGTAAAAATTGCTTTTTAATTGTTTTAACTGTACTTGTGTTTTTCTATATCTTTCAATTTTTAATGAAAATATTTTGAATTTTTATGTATTTTTGCTTTACCGCGAAGTAAGAACTGAATTAATTAGTGGCGCATGCGCATTTAGGTAAGCTGCGCTAAATCGTCTCTGAAAAGCTGTTTCAATTTATTTGTTTAATTTCTTTTTTATTCTTCAGACGCTATAATGTTTGCGCACTCTGAGTTATAAAATGAACAAGATTAACGCTGTTAAGTGAACCTAGCGCCGATAGTGAACTTTAAAGAGTGCATTTATTCTATTGTGGTTTATGCGCTATGGACGAAATAGATTTAATTCAAAATTCATTAACTGTTAATTCAGTATGTTTAAATGAAATGCAGGAAAATTGCGTATAATATAATATCCCGTACAAAGAAGTCATGTGGTGTATACATCAGATTTTGTTCCTCAGCAACATGATCAGCGCATTGAAAAACGAGGTCGTCATTTGTTTACATTTCAATCTCTTATTAGAAGAGTTAATTAAGTCAGTTGGTGCACCAAATTCAGCATCTTTTTGCACAGTGTGACCGAAAGTTAATTTGCAATTTTGTGCATCAAACATTTTGTCTTCCTGTCCGCTGGCAGAATTACTGCTTGTTTTTGCGTATGACTCTAATTTTAACAGCAAAATTTGCTTTTTTAACTGAATTTGTTGCTTTAGTGTATTCTGTATTTTACAATTTTTATTGCAGGTGCTTTTATTCTTTATGTATTTTTGCCTTACCGCGAAGTGAGAACTAAATTCATCGAATGAGAAATGTATCTGTAATGGAATTGGAGGAAATAAGATTAAATAAAATGCATAAAAAATGTGTATAATTTAATAGGCCGTACAAGGAAGTCATGTGATCTCCACAGCAGATATTTTTGGGGATTATTTCTTGTAATAACAGGCCATCTTGAATATTCTCAGATCTTTTATGTTCTTGGATCATTCGTTGAATAAAATACTGTAAAGAAAATGCAAGTGCAGAAAGGAGTGAACCCGTTATTTCACAATTACAAGTTTACATTCCAAATAATTATAACCGACGACAGAAAAAATTCGAAGCTGCTGGCAGCTTTGTCATGCAGGCTTGAGAAGAGCGCAGTTTAAGCTATTGCTATTAGTTTAAAAACGGAGAATTATTATTCTGCTTATTATTATTGGTTTAGTTAAAGTATAAATAGGATACATAAATATATAAATGGGTTTAGTTAAAGTATTAATGACATTAAAGATTTTACTTTCATCAATATGCTATGCATTATTAGAGCTATGGAATTTGTATTACGTTATTATATAACAGATATTGATTTAGAAATGCCTCAGTTCATAAAACTTTATAAACCTATTGCAGTTGTTGGATCAAAGAATATTGTGTTTAGTAAAATGTCTCAGAAATATCACAAAATATTTAAAAACAACATATCTTTAGAATGTCGGACAGACAGTCTCGCATGCTGGAGATAATTTTTTATTTTTTGTACAGTGTTGCTATTGCTCGCTTTGAAATCGCTGAGTTTGTTAATGAAAATTTTTTAAAATGTTTGTAAAATGTGAAACAGATAACAGAATAAATTCGAAATTCCGGCTTCCAGGTGCCCACGTTCGGGTGAAGGACTACGTTATTCAGTATGTGATGGTTCTATGCATCGTTGTTTTTTCACAGTGCGAGAAACATACCTACATTTCTGCACATTATCCTTTATTTAATTTTTTTTAAATAATACAGGGGGATAATATTTGGTGGCAACAATTTGAAAAGTGATTCAGCTTTTTAGAGTAATTCATAAGCAAAATCCCGTTTCGAGACTAATAGACCTTCTGAGCTAAACTGCTAAAGACCTAAAAACTTAAATCTAAAAAAAATTTCAAGTTGTTGATTGAATGAATTTATCAACAAGAACCAGAATATGAAATAGAATATGAAATAGATAATACAATCAAGTTAAAAATAGTTAAGTTTTAAAAATAAATTTCTGAATTTTTGATCGAATAGGTAATTTGGCGCCCCTTCTATTTGTTCACCCGAGGCAAGTGCCTCACATGCCTCGGCCCGGTCCTGCTTTTACATGAAACTAACTACTCTGTTGTATGCAGATTACTTAAACTTTTAAGTAACTTGAGAAACTATCAGACGATTTTCAGTACCTCAACACGCTTATCAGTTTCCTTTCCTTATAACCAACTTTATCTCTCCTTGCCCTGTCTGTCAACCAACATCATCAGTCTCGGGTTTTCATGCGTAAACCTCAAACCATCTGAGAAAGCAGGGTTTCGAGGTGGGAAAGTGACTTCGAATCACCCACCAGAATTTATTTCTTTATTAACCACAAACAAGCAGTGACCGCGTTGTGACCTCCAGCACCCCCGGGACATGAAAAACTCCAGGATTCCGGGATATCAAATGTCGGAGTGAGATGTGTTTAGATTTTACCCTCCATTTGCGTTCCAGAGCCAAAATGGACTAAACAGATGCTGGATTTTTACAGCGTTGTAACCCTACTTTATTATCAACAAGTTGGCTGAAAATTCGCACGGATATAATAACAATGAATTCTGTAGGGTATTAACGGGAGTTTCGACGTGCCAGTTTTGCTTTTGTAAACTTTGAGAATGTGTTATTGATGATGTAAAGCGAGCAATGTTTAGATACATTTTAACATTTCTTTACTGAGAAAGTTGACAAATTATCTATTTGTTGTTGGGATAAAAAAACTAGAAAAACTCGTAGAAAAATCTGCGCGTAGAGCTGCAAAATTTATACCATCTAATATGAGTAGTGAAACATATTAGAGAATTACTTAAGGACTACAAGAACCGTGATCCTCTACCTATTTCCATTTTTATGAATTTGCAAATTTTATAATACACATTTGGAACAGAAAAAGTAAACAAATTGAAAATACAATAACAGTAAAAACCAAAGTTAATCTTTTTTTATTTAAAGCTCCAAACAGAACTTGTCAAGGGAAAAGTGTTCTGAAGCTTTAATCAAAGTCAATTAACTGAACAACAACAACCGGGTTTCATTCCCATCAACTCACTGAGACCTCTATCGTCAATTAGCATAACAGTTATTAATTCTAAAACTTTTTTATATACAATACTTCAAACAATCTATACAAATTTGAGGCTCTCATTGAATTGGCTCTTTTCCCTACCCGTTTTTGTTGTCCGAACACAAATAGAAACAAATTATGCACGGAAAAATTTACATGTAATGCCGAAATAAAATATTTATCATCAAGGGAAAAGAATGGACTAATTACAATCGAAAGAAATATTTATAAAATTGGTAAAATAATAAGACAGTTATAAAAATAATAATATGCTGTAGTAACATGCATTTATGCAGCTTCTTATTTTTTACTTTGTACTTCACTCCAGAATACTGCTGTATTTATCGTATTGAAGAACATGGGAAAAATAGTGGTTTTTCTCTATTGCAACCGGTTATTTAATTATTTTACTCTTTTCATCATTTTTGGACAATTATACGCTAAGCCAATCAGAATGCTTGATTCCGCTCAAGTGAAATGCGACTGTTTATTCTAAGTGTGCCTTGGGATCTGAGATCTTGGACACATCTTGGATTTGTATATATGTATTTTGTGTTAACATTTGTTCTGTTCTGCATTTATTCTGTTATTTTGTAACTCTTGCTAAAAATCGGTATAATCCAACTGCGCGACTTAAAAGTCCTCTCCTCCTTGCCTGCCTAACAACCCAACTGCGCGAAAAAAGTTTTTTCTTCCGAAGAAGACCCCTCTGTTTCAAAAAGCTGAAGGTTACTACCTAGTTTTACTTTTCGAAGCCAAAAGCAGCTAACAGGAAAAGAAAAGTGGGGAAACAGAATTATATATCACAAGAACAAGTAAAGAATATCTAATAAGAATTAATTATTCTTATTAGATGTTCTTTACTTACTAAATATCCTTTATAAATATTGCTACTTTACTCTTTCTTCTAATTATTTTTATGAGATATTCTTTATTTGTAATTAATTATTATCTAATAAGATTAGATAAGGCATATCTATAAATTATATAGATTTTTTATACATAATCAAAAAACTTACTATGTGTGCGTGTTTGTATATATATACATATTCAGTTTTTTGTATGTCATTAATCTACCGGATTTATGTAGGTTAAAATTGATGTATATATATGTATTCTAC
This sequence comes from Stegodyphus mimosarum, assembly GCA_000611955.2. Taxonomy (NCBI): domain Eukaryota; kingdom Metazoa; phylum Arthropoda; class Arachnida; order Araneae; family Eresidae; genus Stegodyphus; species Stegodyphus mimosarum. The sequence goes on along the minus strand of KK114919.1, from coordinate 68,283 downwards.
TAACTGGAAATTTTTGAATTCTTGTGGAAAATAAACAAGATTTGGCTGATCAGTTTTTTAAGCATTATAAAATAAATATAAAATTAATTATAAAAGAAATTTCTTTTGACTTTAACATATACCAGATTTTTAATTTAATATTTGTTTTGTATGCACAATTTTTACAACATCTGATAAACGAAAATAGAGGGTTGAAGTCTTAACGAAATATCCCAATAATAAGGATAAATGCCTTTTTGTAGCACCCATCTTTTTGCGACGAAAAGAAAAATGCAAAATCGTAGAGTTGGTGGGTTTTCTTTGTTCTATTTCAGCCTTCGTATATAAGGTGCGGCTGCTATTGTTCGTTGTACCGAAGTTGGTACTAAGAAGAGGGTGTTCTGATTGGATAAGAAGGAGGGGGGTCTTCAATTAAATTTCGCGCAGTTCGTATCCTACTCTAAAAATATATGAATATTTGCTTTCCTGAAACATCTTCGAAAGTAAAAATGAAAACAAGATTCTGTTTACACAACCCCCATCACGTGATCATGGACTTTGAACGAACTTCAATACACAGGAGGACTAGATTGTATTAAGAGATGAAATTTGTTTTATTCCATGAGATGTTACTCTGGAGATTACTAGAAAAATTTCCTTTTATGTAATTAGTTCCGCAATTTTGTAAATTTAATGTTTTCTTCAGAATTTCTAACCTGAAATCTCTCAACGTATGAACGAACTGCTTCACACCTCACGTGACAAGGTAGTCACGCCCTCCCAACATCTGCAATCCTGACTGACGGTCTCACTTAAGCATTCTCCTACTTTTAGCGGCCTATAGCAACCAACGAGATATAACTCAGACAGCCGGAACAAAACTTGCAAATCCTGCAAGCTGATCAGCGGTGAATCCAACTGAACTTGGAATTCTGCAGCCATTTCCTTTAGGATTATCAAAGATTAGTGACTTTTGAAAATTCTATCCATAGGTATATAACTAAGTAAATGTCAATAATATAGAGCAGCTAATTTCAGCTGGTGATACGCAAAGAAACAAAGTATTTTTCACTATTAAATTCAGAAATTAAATACCTCGGCATCCTGTTTAAGTTTTTTCTCTAACATTCGTAAATTCAGACGATCGGAGCTTTGTTCAAGGTCAATAGCCGCTCAAAAACATCAGTAAAATAATCCATTTTAATTTTCATAAATATTTTTTTTAGTCGTAGACATAACAAAATTTGTTATAAATGATGTTTTTAAAAGGAGTTATAGAAATAACTTCCTATAAAAAGATAATAGTATCTTATTAATTAGTTTAGTGTTGATAGATTTATGTCGCCACTATTTCCGGACTCGTATTGCTCTATTTTCAAACAGAATAATTTTTTACATCGATTTGTTATCTAAAACAGCAAAGTACTTTGTCTTCTTGTTGCTTTGTATTCCTTATTTTTCTACCCATTTGAGAATATCGTCGTTTGTTTTTGAAAAACTTCTAATAATTACAGATTTAATGAGGCTCGTACACCTTAAAATCCTTAATATCTTCGAATATGTTACTGTTGCAAAAATTGGGATAACTTATAAATTTTAAAAACAAATACTTCTAATTTTTTACAGCTGACTACATAATATAGCTGCTTTGGGAACTAGTAACCAAAAAATTTGTGTTGCCACAAATATTTTTATAATGTAATCTGCTTTTTGACAAAATTTTTTATGCTTTCAAGTCATGTTCCCACCTCGCGCGCATAATATTTTAAAAATGGCTAATGGTACATACTTGAAATTTGATGGAATTCTTTACATGGCCACTATTTTCTAAGTGAACCAAAAATCTGATGAATATTTTAATATTAAAAAATTTTATGCATGAAAACATTAGAGATTTTTTTTAATAAATTGCATTTTATAAACTCAACTCCAAAGAAAATAAGAATTTAGCAGGAAATTCTTAGGATTTTTGGTTCACAGTAGTTTTCAAATGTTATAAAAGATATATATTAAATATGGAATTAAATTATGCAACAGTAAGTTTCAAACTCTGCGAGCAAGATGAAAATATGACATAAACGCATAAAAAATTTGGTTACAAAGCAGATTAAATTATGAAACAATTTGTGGCAACCCAAATGTTCTGGTTACTGATTCCCAAAGCAGTTATATTATGTAGTCATCTGTGAAAAGTTGGTAGTAAATTGCTTTAAAAATAAATAAGTCATCCCAATTCTTGCAACAGTAACATATTCGAAGATCTTAAGGGTTTTAAGGCGTACGAGCCCACTTAAATATTTGTGAAAAAAATAATAAAACAAACCCAGATTTTCAAAATGGAAAAATGGGTAGGATTGACTAAGCGGATAAGTGATGATTCACAAGTTAAGTATCCACGACGATCTACTAGCACTAAGAATACTGAAAAGAAAAGAAAAATTGTTTGAAGAAAATACAATAAAAGTTATTTTTCACTTGGGTTTACTTGGAATGGAGATGAAATGGATTAATTTAAAGTTCAAGAATTTCTGTAAGCTATAATCAAGCAGCATATATTTATACCGATTATAAATACGTGGAAAAAGCAAGAGATTAAGAACGTAACGCCCTCCACACACAGTCACAGCTATATCCACTTTTGAATACATAAATGCAATAAATGAATACGTAAAATGGATTTAAAATAGATTCAGAAGAGATTTTTTTCGTGACGTCTACACATACGTACGTATGTATTTCGCATAACTAAAAAATGAGTTGCCTCAGAGAGTGGAAATTTTATATATGAGTCTGTCGTAACATGTAATTGTGCCCCTCCCTCTTTGGTTGCAGTCGACTGCATCAAACTTATATAAATAAATAAATAAACTACTCTGTTGCCCGGCTCGGTGAGCTGAGTATTGTTTCTTATATGTTAGTAAATTGGGTATTTTTTGCTTTAAAAGTGATTGAATTGTGTTGTTCTTATACTCCGGTTAAGGTTTTTATGCCTTTAGTTAATTTGCAAACAATAGTTGCATAATTGTTACTAATTAAAAGGTTTTAGTGGTGCTAAGCCTAACAAGGCCGTAATTTGTTTACATTTGAAACTCTTAGTAGAATAGTGAACTAAGTCAGTTGGTGCACAAAACTCAGTGTTTTTTTGCCCATTGTTTTGCTGAAAGTTAATTTTCAGTTTTGTGCACCGAGCATTTTTGTCTTCCTGCTTGATATCCGAATTGCTGCTTTTTGGGTAGAAAGTCTAATTATAATTGTAAAAATTTTGTTTAACTGTTTTCAAGTGCATTTGGTGTTATAGGTTTTTTTGTAATTTAAAATTTTTAATGAAATTCGAGTTTTTATATATTTTTGCCTTGCCGCGAAGTGAGAGCTGAACGGATAGATTTAGAAATATATCTCTAATTAAATTCGAGGAAAGAAGTTTAAACGAAATGCAGCCAAAAAATGTGCATAATTTAATAAGCCGCACAAGGAAATCCTGTAGTGTCTACATCAGTTATTTTGCTCTAGAAATTCTAAATATCTCTAGAGTGGCATTTGAACTAAAATATAATGGAAGAAAACAAATCACCCTCTAGGCTTGATCGGCTGGATCTCGTGTCTCTTCCCAGTGGTTCCGTAGATACGAGAGAATACAAGGAACTATCGTATTCCGCTATGCGTTTCTCGTAGTGCAAGCGACTGCAACACGTGATTACTGAAGCTTTCCTGCGAAAAACGACTTATTACAGTGTAGAGCCATTAGGTATATTTTTGGAAGCAGGAGATTTGAAAAATTGAGCAATGCCCTCGCCGGGACTCGAACCACGGATCTCTCGAATACGTGCCGAGCGTGTTAACCACTACACCACGAAGGCATGCGCAGAAGGCGTGAGAAATACCTTATATATCTCCCTTTTAAAGGGCGACTGAGGATTAGGGGACCCAATCGCCAAATCCTGGTGGTGGAGAATCATCATCCTTCACCCTTTTCAGTTCGGGCGCCACTGTAGAGACATTAGGCTCTTTCGAAGTAGGAGACATGAAAAATGAGCAATGCCCTCGTCGGGACTCGAACTACGGACCTCTCGAATACGCGTCGAGCGTGCTGACCACTACACCACGAAGGCATGCCAAGAAGTCGGGAGAAATACCTTATGACAGAATTTACGTTTTATTTCAGCCTATAATCAGAAAAAAATTAGTAAGTTCACTTTCAAAAAAGTTGTAAAAATGCTTCAAAGAGAAATTCTTATCAGCTATATTTACCCTCATATTCACTTACGAACAAAAATAAATTCCAACGTTGAAAGGAACAGATAATCAAACCAGGATTTTAAAAATTCCTAACATGCTTTTTGCAATCTATTGAAAACTCTGGCAAACAAATAACTATTATTACTCTCGTCTGCATCCGATAGATAAATATCCCATATCGTTCTTGTTAGGGGAGACCCAATGTTGACAGGATGACAACTGCCTCATCCCCTAAATGGAAATATTTGGAGTCCTAATGCAGGAAACTCGTTCCGTCAATATTTCCCTGCTTAAAGATCAAAAGAAAACCGTTTCCTGTATTTGCTTAAGCATTTTCTCAGCGTTTTCCCTTTCATGCCGTTGGAATGGCAGATAAAATTCCTCTCCTGATGCGCTCCGGACAGATTCGAGATAAAACAACGCAGTTGTGAGTGACAGCTTTCTGTTAAAACCAAATCGACATTGCATTCCAAAGCACCGACAAACAAATCATAAGAGATGCGAGTCATAAAACGATGGGAATGAAGAACAATAATGGTACTAGCAATGCATTTTTTAATAATCAGTTAATAGTTTGTAACCCTGCAGATTATAAAACTCAGTTATATGTTGGGTTAACATATGCTAAAAAAACTTATCCGGAATACGTCATTAAAAAAACCTAACTTCAGTGTTAAGAAACTTTAAGTTTTTAAGTTAATCCTGGCATTCCCAATCCCTTTTCTCGTGTAGATCCTTTTTAAAAGGATGATTATCTTCATTAACCTCTTATATATTTCGCTATAACACTCAGCATGCAACTTAATCATAATACAAGTAATGTCACATGTTTAATTTAAAGATAACAATTAAGTTAAGAATATAAACAAAAGCTTAGAAAAAATTATTGCTTAGATTTATAATGTCTCGTAAATTTTTAACAGCATAGAATATGTAGAGAAATTAGGTTTTTTCGAAGTAGGAAATGTGAAAATTGAGCAATTCCCTCGCCGGGACTCGAACCTCGGACCTCTCGAATACGTGCCAAGTGTGCTGACAATTACACCACAAAGGCAGGCTAAGAATGCGGGAGAAATATCTTATACACTCTCCCTTCTAAAAGGTTAGGTTAGGTTATTCAATTAAGGCAAAGCACACGAGGGCTATCTGCCTAAAGGGAGGAAAGCCTTCCTGGAGGACTTTCTAAGGGAAACTGGTTCGTATACACGTTACACATGGGGAAAACCACGCAAACGCCCATGCAGCCAGCCCGTTCGCGAGATTCGAACCTCGGACCGAACTACCAGTGTTCAGCGTCTTTACCGCTCGGCCACTGGAGGCAACTGGAGATTAGGGGACGGAATCGCCAAATCCTAGTGGTGGAGAATTATCTATCATCCACCACCTTTTTTAGTTCGGGGTCCATTGTACAGACATTAGGTTTTATCCTAAAAGACCTGTATCCCCGTAAAAACAGTGCTGAGGTTCTCGTTTTTCTTTAAAAAAATTAAGTTTTCTACAGTTTTTATAACATGTTATCTAAAAATCCCGAGACTTTTTTTCTGCCTGGAACATAACTCCAGACAAAAACAGAAATACAGTATTGTCCAGGGTCAGTCCTGGACGTCTGGTAACTTTAGTTATATGACATGTGAATTGAAGAATGAGGAGACTTAATATTTTGAAGCTTCTCAGCAGTGGCCAATTGGATACTGGAGGTTTTACCCGGGTTCTAGCCAAGGCGAACGGGTCCACTGCGTATCGATGACTTGCTCAGACATACTTGAAAACAATTAGCCTAAATTTTTTACCCTTTGAAGGCGGTTATTTGGATTACCAGAAATCTAAAGTGGGATACCTGCTAAGAGGAGGGATGCCTTTGTGTAAGAATTTTAAAGGAAACTGGCTCATATTCATATTACACAGATAATGAATTCATATTACATAGGAAAACCTTCATACAACCAGTCCTCATCAGGATTTAATCCTGAGTCGAACTTCCACTCGGCCATTGGTGGGCATCGCTATAAAGAAATTGTAACGTTTTGAGTTTCTAGAAAAATCAAAACTATGTACAAAAACATACCTTGGAAGCGACGCAAGAATTTAAAAGCAGCATTTAATATCCACGAGCCTTAGCTTGCCACGGGCAAGTGTTACCCATGCGGTAAACGTCACACTTTAATTTCCTCCGTGCTTTCGTTCATAGCTGATTTGCAGAATACTGCGATTCTGAAAAGGATAACATCTTGAATTCACCATTCAGATTTAATAAAATAAGTTATTATGGATTAATAAATCCAGCAATTTAAAACGAATAAATGCATTTCTTTGCAATTGAAATCTTTATTTTACTTTTGTTATTGGTTTATTGGTTTTAAATTGTCAGCTTAATAAATATAGCAGTTTAAATCTTTACTTTACTCTTAATCTTTACTTTACTTACTACTTTACTCTTTATCTTTTTTCATAATGAGTATAATTGATATAAATGTGCATTTTAATTTATATCATATCCACCTGATAATTAAGAATATTTGCGGCTTTGCCATAATTAAAAAAAGATATTTCTAACGCCAAATTCTAAGTAAAACGATACAGAATAATTTGCTTTCTTTTAAGTTTTGTGATGTTTTACAGCCTTTTATTATTATACCTTTACTAACAGTTATTTTAAGTCTTGTATCTTTCCTATCTTATTCTAATTTCAGCTTACAATTTCCTGCCAGAATGCAAATTCAGAAACGCAGATAATGCAAATGAGAAAGTACTATTTAAGTCGTGACTTAACCGACTTCAAGCGAGAGAGTCTGATTCCCTGACTAGCGCGCGTTTGCCTTCTGGCTACGTCTCTCTTAGCTGTTATTACGCTCGGCCATATCTTAGGCCCTTGCTAGGCTCGCCGATTTAATTAATACTTAGGGGCCAACTAGTTAGATTCTGATAGCTTCTATATCCTTTAAGAGCTTTAGTTAAGCTAATTTTAGTTCAGATTATTAGTATTTTATGTTCAATTTTATGTTAAAGTTCCAAGTCGGAACTGACTTGTAAATATGCTGAGTAATAAACGGTTTTAAACCCTCCTTAAGTCTCACGTGTTCTGTTCACACTTAAGCGATTATTCGTTTAAGTGTTTGTAGGGTTTGAAGTTAGAACTTTTAGATTTAAAGAGAAAACCTCACAATTTAAAGAAATTAAATAATGAAGAATCTGCGTAAATGTACGTATGTTTTTCGCATTGTGATAAAACAATGGTACCTAGAGCCATCCAATTCTGAATACTGTAATCGTCCTCCGAACATGGGCATCTGGAAGCCCAAATTTGGAATTTGTTTTATGATCGATTTCATATTTTGTAACACTTTAACGAATTTTTGATTAAGAAACTCAACGATTTCAAAGCGAGCAATGGCAACACTTTACGGAAAAGAAATGCATTCTTATCTCCAGCGTTCGAGATTGTGTATCGGAAATTCTAAAGATATGCTCATTTTAAAATTAAACGTTAAGAAAACGCCCCTTTGGGCGTAATGTAAAATCTGAATGCTTTGAGATTTTTTGTTTAATTTTTTTTAGTAGTGAGTTATTTTTTGGGGTGTTCGAATCATAATGCAAAGATTTTCGGTTGAAATTTTTGTAACCCTGATTGATGGTTTCTGTTAAGAACATCGGCTGTTAAACACAAGTTAGCAACAAATGCAGGAGCATAAACTGAATGTTATATTAACGGAATGTCTCCTAACGGAAGCAAATAAATATAATTAACAAGCAGGAATACTTACGCTACCAAATAAATAAATACTACAGAATGAAAAAAATGTCTTAAAATAAAATTATAATTTATTGAGAAGCGAAACGAAATTAAAATTTGACTCCATTAATATTTTAAACACAATTAATAATTTGATCAAAATTAAAATTTATAACTTGGTTGATTTTAATCTATGTTTTAAAATCTGTGCACTTTTGTTTGTTTTGCGGCATCATCTCCTCTAAAACGGCCGGAAGTTGAGTTTCAAGAACTGTACTTCCGGATTCCAAAAATTCCTGGGAATCTATTTCAACCATTCTTATCTTCACACGACTTTAATCAGCCGAGATATTAATTAAAAACTCTGAAAACACTAATTTTCGCTATGATTTTTCCACGTGGCAACAGTCTCGCGCGGTTAAAATAAAAATCTGCTATATTTCGAAATGTGTTGCCAATGCTCGCTTTCAAATCTTAGAGTTTGTTAGTAAAAATTTTCTAACTTTTCCAAAATATGAAGTAAAAAAGAAAAAAAATCCGAAAGCTTTCAAATTTTACATTACGCCCAAAGGGGCGTTCTTTTACCGATTTGCGAGTTACCTGTATAAATTAAATACCATATTCTTCGCACTTAAACCATAAAATTCATTTCAACAGCAATAACGCAAAATAATTTTAATATGAGCATGTCTTTAGGATTTCGGATACACAGCCTCGCTCGCTGGAGATAAAAATGCTTTTTTTCTGTACAACGTTGCCATGGCTCGCTTTGAAATCTTGAGTTTGTTAATCAAAAATTCGTTAATGTTTTACAAAATATGAAATTGATAATAAAACAATTTCCAAATTTCAAATTTGGGCTTCCAGATGCTCATATTCGGGTGGAAACGTACTTTGTTGAAAATTGGATGGCTTTAGGTACCGTTGTTTTATCTCAGTGCGAGAAACATACCTACATTTATTTTATTTATTACAAAATATGAAATCAATTATAAAACAAATTTCAAATTTGGACTTCCATATGCTCTATTCGGGTGGAAACGTACGTTATTCAAAATTGGATGGCTGTAGGGACTGTTGTTTTATCACAAACATATATACATTTATGCAGATTCTTCATTATTTAATTTCTTTAAATATAATACAGAGCTATAATATTTGGTGGCAACAATTCGAAAAGTGAATCAACGTTTATATTGAATCGACGCAAAATACCAAAACGAAATTAATAATACTTCTAGGCAAATTGCCCATTTGAACTGAAAATAGTATTGGAAAATATTAAACATATTATTATTGTATAAGGGTCACATTCTGACGTCGAAGAAAGCAACGCGATTGCATGTGACGTCACAGCAAGTCGAAATGTTTTCGTTAATATCAGAAATTTAAATAAATAGCTGCTGCTGACAACTTTTTTGTTTCAGGTTAGGATAATTGACCCGATATGTTATTGCAACTTTAATTGTTTTACTGATATTCAGAAAAAAATTGTTATATTACATTAAATTTTAATTATGACGTGCATACGTATTAACCTGAAGTGTTAAAAGTTCTTGTTTCCTGGTTTGGCAACAAACAAATTATGTACGAATTGATGTTGCTTGGAAAGAATGAAGTCATTCATTTAAATTGAAATGGTTTTATCCATTTTCTTTTCAGGTGTACATAGAACATATAAAGTTTTGTTTTGCGCGCTAGTATCTTTTAAATTCTAAAATGCTTATTCATAAGGACAAAAGACGCTAAAAGATTTTCCTTAACCTCAGTGCGTTGCAGGGGTTCAAAGACTTTTCAGCAAGATTTCAGTTGTTAGCATTCGTTAAAATGGCAAACGTTATCATATTCTTCGGCAATTTATAGCTTTGAAAGAGAAATTAAGGGTATAAATATCCTTGCCTGATAACGCGAGACTTTTTTTTTTAGGCATCGCTTTTAACCAGCGCGCAATATATGACTATCCCCTTATTAAAGCCTTAAATAAGAGCAACGCTGGCGCGTGTTCTACCCGGGCAGATTTCATTATACGAAGCAAGACCGTCGAAGATTATCAAAGTGTTTGCCTTCAATTCGCCCGGTTTTAGCTTAATGTGTTTACAGAGCAGCAGAAGGCGGCCATATTAAGCCTTCCACCGAGATCCGGGCTTTTATCAGGTAAAACCCGGACACCCAGTATGTATACATATATACATATGTATAGCTAGCTATATAAAGCTGGAAACCATTTTCACCAAGCTTTCTATAAGGGTGCTCTACAGGAGCGGGGATCGGCAAGAGAGGAGAGAGTGGGTGGAAGAGGATATATTTCTTTATTGTAAGGTGCGGGGGGGTAGTGTGCGAAGGAGGGGGTCGGGAACGGAAATGAGTCATAAAATCTTGATGACTAGTCGGTAGCAGAGTTAATTATATTTACTTTTAATACCCATTAGCTGGAAATAGATTGGCTGTTTTAATTAAAACCCATGATTTGCGCTTTGGCTTCATAAAACTTTCAGAAGCCAGCGTTAATCTGGCCCGTCTACCCTTACCTGCTACAGGGAAGGGAAAGCAGGGGAAGGAAGAAGGATCCGTAAAACGTGATTTCGGAAGACAATTTTTATGTCCGGAAAATAAAATAACCCTCGATTGAATATATATGGCGTAATTAATGCAAATAAGCTGAGCACAAATACTCATAAAATGATGTTAATATTTTCCGTCCGCTGATGTGGAGTTGAGGTGTATCTACCAAAATTTTTGGAGAACGGTTAATCTGTCGTTGGGTTTAAATATATAGTGTATGTAAGCCAAGTGGTTTCGCTGCATCTCTCTACCTACGTTGGAGAGATTAGTCTGGTAGAGTTATTAAAATTTTCGTGCACGAAGCGGAGATGAAGGAAGAAGCAGAAGCGGGGGATAAAAAAATTGCAATGCATTTCGCATGCAGGGGTTTTAAAAATATGCAGTTGCAGTTCTAGCAAATATGCTAATGCGATTTCCGGGTTTCCGTAAAAATGGCAGACGACGAATCGTTCGTGGCAATTTTTCAGGAGCATTTTCTGTCGAAAGAAGGACAATTGCTGAATTCTACGACATCTATGAGAATTATTCAATGGTTATTTTCAAAACAATGCAGCTAGAATGTTTGCTTTTGTAGCTTTATATTAAGCATTTTCTTATGCGTTAAGTTAAATATTCAAGTATGCGTCAGGTGATATATTTATCATACTACTCTTCTTTCTAATTTTGGTAGTCACAAAGAAAGTTTGCTGAGTGAGAGATTCGTGACCATGGTTTTCGAATCGCTGATAATCATAAAAATGACATTTAAAACTACTTCCACTTTAAAAATCATTTCAGTGATCTCATGTGCATTTATAAATGTTCCTATAGTTATATTTTAACCATATTTCGTTTAAATATACTTTCTTCTATCTTTCTCAGAATGCAAAATTTGCAAAGCTTTCAAAAGCAACATAGATAAGCTAAAATCCTTTTCTCATATGCCTTTATTATTAATTGCAATTACTTTTTTTTACACCAGATCTTGAGATTAATCTTATGCGTTTCTAGCAGCCGCCTGATTTTACAGAAACTTTTAGCACAGTTATATTTTGATGACAATATAGTTTTTTTTTTTTACAAAATTAGATGCGTATTTTTTTAGCCCAAAGGGCTATAAGCCTCGAAACGGAATTTTGTGGCTTTTCACTATAAACAACGAATCATTTTTTAAATTTTTGCCACCAAATATTATCGCCCTGTATTAAATAATGAAGAATCTGCTTGAATCTATGAATGTTTCTCGCATTGAGAAAAATTACGTTACCTAGAGCCATCAAATTTTGAATAACGTAAACCTCTACCCGAACATGGGCAACTGGAAGCCCGAATTTTTAATTTCGACTTGTTTTATCATCTATTTCATATTTTGTAAAACTTGTAACGAATTTCCGATGAAGAACTTCAACGATTTCTCAAAGCGAGCAATGGGCAGTACTGTACGAAGGGAAAAGAAAAAAGAAATATTTTTATCTCCAGTGCGTAACACTGGCTATCGGAAATTCTAAAGATATGCTGTTTTAAAATATTTTGTGATATTGCTGTTGAACTGAATTTTATGCGAAGAACATGCTATTTAATAAATAAAGGTAACACATAAATGTTTAATAAAACGCCCCTTTGGGCGGAAATTAAAATCTAAAGCTTTTTTTTCTTTTTTTTTTATACTGTTTTTAGTACAGAGATGGGAAATAGCCAAATTAAAAAGGAAACGTTTTGGGCTATTACAAATAATAGTTGGAATTTTACTTTTATATGTATTTAAAATATATATAGAGAGTGAAGGTGTTTACACATTTTTAGAACGATTTCGATGAAGAATTTGAAAAACAAAATGTTTTAGAATAAAAATATCTGGCAGTAGTTTGTTGTTCGAAAGAAAAAATATGGTTTGTTACTTTTGAATTTATTTTCCTTTCAAAATGTCGCATGGAAACAAGCTGTGGATTGAAGGATATTGATGTTTTTGCGCTTTCGGAAGAGAAATATTTCTATTTCCTAATCAAAAAGTTCCGAAATGGATGGTATTAAAATTTTTAAATGCAAAATAATTATTAATCGGAAAGGAAAACTCCGTCAGATATTATTTCAACATGGAAAGAAGAACTTGAAACGAATACCCGAAAATGGTACATACTGTTTCCAGAACTTAAATTGCGCCAAAGCCCACCGGAACCCGGACCCGGTACCTTTTAGTTTTAAGCATAAATCCCAATTCTAGCCGGAGCGCATCGGAGCCCTAAATAAAAGGGCTATGAAGCTTCTTTTAAGTAACTGAACAAAAATTTCAGTAGAAGTTTAATCTCGAAAATTTTATTTTTAGTAATGAAAAAAAATGTGAAAGCTTTCAGATTTTATATTACCCCCAAACGGGCTTTTCAAAATTTACAGATATAAAACGTTTCGAGAGCATTTGGACTAACGCCACATTGTGCTAAAAATATTTAAAAACAACATATCTTTAGAATTTCCGATAGACAGTCTCGCGCGCTTGAAATAAAAATATTTTATTCCCTATAGTGTTGCTCCTGCTAGGTTTCAAATTTTCCAGATTTTTAAGCAAAAATTTGTTAAACCTTTGTAAAATATGAAATAGACAATAAAACAAATTCCAAATTCGGGTTTCAAAGTGCCGATATTCGAGTAGAAGACTATGTTACTCAAAATTTGCTGAATCTACGTATCGCTGTTTTTTCACAATGCGAGAAACCTATATACATTCATGTTCTAGTTTCTTTAAATACACTCAAACCTGTTTTTGTGCGATGGATAGGGACCGCATAAAAAAACCGCACAAAAATTCACGAGTAACTATAAAAAATAGAGTCGTAAAAATAGAGTTGAATTTTTTCCCGTTACCATGTAGTCGGTGATCAGTTTTTGCGACGACTATTGTTTCATTAGATGCTTGTATATGTGTCGGTAGCCAGATATACAAGATTGAAACTCCTTTTTTATTGATTATTTATTTTATTTTTTATTGATAACTTCGTTAGTTATGTTCCAATTCGATTGAAATTTTCACGTACCGCACAAAAAAAATCGCACAAGAAAGAACTCAGAAAAACAGGTATGAGTGCATAAATATTTGGTGGCAACAATTTGAAAAGCGATTCAGGGTTTTAAGATTAATAGCCTTTTTACACTAAGGCCCATGTGGGCTAATTATATTAAACAAGGCTTATTAAATTTTAATTTAGCTTACCACATTTTATTAAATTTTAATTCAAATTATTTAATTACTTTAATCAGTAATTTTTTTAATTACTTTAATAATTGGTCCAAACGGACAATTTGCACAGAAAAACTATTAATTTCGTTTTGGCATTTTGCGTTGGCTCACTATAAATGTCGGTTCAGTTTCCAAATTGTCGCCTTCAAATATTAGAGCCCTATATTATATTTAAAGAATGTAAATAATGAAGAACCTGCACAAATGTACGTATGTTTCTCGCATTGTGATAAAACAACGGTACCTAGAGCCATTTGAGTTTGAATAACGTACTTTTCTATCCGAATATGGGCATTTGAAAGCCTGAATTTGGAATTTGTTTTATTATCTATTTCATATTTTGTAAAACGTTAACGAATTTTTGATTAACAAACTCAACGATTTTAAAAACGAGCAACGGCAACACTGTACGGAAAAGAAAACATTTTTATCTCCAGCGCGCGAGACAGTATCGGAAATTCTTAAGATATGCTCATTTTAAAATTATTTTTCGATATTGTTGTTGAACAGAATTTCATGGTTTAAATGCGAAAAACATGATATTTAATAAATAAAGGTAACACACAAAAAGTTTAAAAAAAACGCTCCTTTGAGGGTAATGTAAAATCTGAAATTTCAATTTTTTATGTCTTTTTTAGTTTTAATTATTTAATTTTTTAATTATTAATAATTTAATTAGTCATTTTATTCATTAATTTATTCTTGTGCCTTTTCCTGACGACCTTCCATACGGCTCCCGTACTTCTAATTTTAGAAATTAAGCCCTGACTGTTTCTAAAGTTAGATTATTGAAAACAGGGAATAGAATTGGGATAATTAACTAACTTTGAAAGACTTGATTTAAACTGAACGATTGAGATGATCCTAATTCTAATCCGTTTTTACCTTCAGTTTTTAAGGTTAGGTTAGGTTAGGTTATTCAGTTATGGCAAAGCACACGAGGGCTATATGCCTAAAGGGAGGGATGCCTTCGTGGAGGACTTTCTAAGGGAAACTGGCTCGTATACACGTTACACATGGGGAAAACCACGAAAACGCCCATGCAGTCAGCCCGTTCGCGGGATTCGAACCTCAGACTGAACTACCAGTGTTCAGCGTCTTTACCGCTCGGCCGCTGGTGGGCCCTCAGCTTTTAAGGAAAGTATTCCTGTTAACTTTTCGTCAATAAATGGGCAAAGAGCTATGTTTCTTCCTTTTATTGGAAACACCTCACATTTTCTGGTCTACTATTTCACATGACTTTTCTTTCGTTATTTCCCCTCTTGCAGCTGAAGAAGAGGTTCTATTCAAATGTTAAAAGTATGAAAAATTGTAAAACGAAAGCTATTATTTGATGTTCAGTCAGTCTGATACTGAGATTTCAGTTTAATATCTAAAACAGTTTTTTTCCCTGAACATTTACGAAATGCTCTATTAATTTAACTATTATCTCAAAAATTAAAGATGCAAAACATAAAATTAAATATTTAAAATGAGCTTTTTCAAAGCAACAAAGGTAAACAATAAGGTGACGCTTGTTATATTATCATCCCATGATAAATTATTAATTACTCTGTATACGCTGATTTTTATAGTTTTAGTATCTTCAACATTTGTTCTCGGTCATGTGACTCATTATTTTCTAAACGTTTTATTCTTTTTTCTGTCACTTTCTGCCACTGCACGTTTTAAATCATCATGCATAACATAATTAGTTAATAATATTTCCATCATATATACAGGGTGTTTATAAAGTCCCGGACCCATTTTGATGTTTAATAACTCATAAAATAATGAAGATATAAACAAATGTATGGCATTTATTGATGGAATAACTTATATATTTTCCTTTTCAAGTTTGAATATCTTTACTTTTGTAAATATCGTCTGCGCGCGTGATTAATTTCAGATAAATTCATTTTCAAGTCTAAATATCTGTACTTTTCTACGTCTGCTTATTAATTGCATTTTTCTCTCTTTTGTTTTGGTATCTGAAAAATATCTGAAAACCACCATGAATGCTGTGAGGCATAAAGGGATTCCCCAAAGGTTAATGTGTGGTGTGGACTAATGCACGACCGAGTCATTGGGCCTTTCTTTTTTACAGAAAAGACGGTCTCATCAGTCGTATACTTAGACATGTTGGAAAACTTCGTATTTCCACAACTAAAGAGCTTCAGCTACATATCTTTTTGCAACAAGATGGTGCACCACCTCATTGGGGTACCATCGTTCGTAGTTTTTTGCATGACCATTTTACAGAAAGATGGATTGGGCGAGGAGGTCCAATTCCCTGGCAACCCAGATCACCTGATATAACGCCGCTGGACTTTTTCCTTAGGGGATTTGTAAAGGACAACGTTTACAGGAGGAGAGTGTCGAACATGGATGACCCAAAAGCCAGAATGACAACCGCAATAGCCTTTGTGAATGCCGACATGCTTGCCGGTACCTGGGGCGAAATTGAATATCGACTCGATATTTTCCGTGCGACGAAGGGGGCACACGTGGAAGTTCATTGACAAGGGTCATGAAACTTTTTGAGTCTATCTAACCATTTATGTTAATTATTTTAGTCTATCTTTATTATTTTATGAGTTATTAAACATCAAAATGGGTCCGGAACTTTATAAACACCCTGTATTATGCTTGGTATATACATATATGCATACTTAATATCAAGAATATTTAATCTTCTCTAATTTATCTTACTGAAGAAGCTTTAAATACATGTCTTATGTAGACTACTTATATAAAGATATATAACACGTGCTAATATTAATTTGCATAAGACATCTTACGTTTAAGTTAGGAGTCAAGTCTGTACGGCGAGATATTTTATGCTTCAAGACAGAATTATTTTCTCCTAAAATTAAATTACTTTATGTAATAACAAGCGGCTGGGCTTTCACTTTTTAAACTGTAACTAAGAGCATGTTTTCAAAAACAATAAAGGGAAAAAGGTAAGAAATTGACAAACACATCACGTTTTATTATGATCTAAAATGCAGGTTTGGCGGCTTTATTGCCACATTTGGCATGCATCGGAATCATTTTTATGGCAAACCTAAACTACAGCCAAGAGACGAACAGCTGCCAAAATTGTCGCCAGTTACGGAGCGGATTGCAAGCGCTCTGCAGTGAAACCAACCATCCAGATTTCCACGAAGTTACTAATTTACCGAAAAGCAAATATATTTACTTTTCTTATCTAGCTCTGAATTTGCAAACAAAGATTTCATTTGGTTTCCAGACGATACGCTGAACTCGAAACCTTAACTTTATTCCAAAAATTTCTCAGTGTTATTCTGTATTTTTCAAGGTAAGTTTTGTTTACTTTTCCAGCGTGTTTTGGAAGCGAATAAACTTTTGTATAATGTAATAAGTTCAGTGAAAATAACTCATGCAAAAACATATATAAAATGAAATTTACGTGCTTATTTATATATAAGATTATAAACTGAAAAATAAAGTTTTTATAAACTGAAAAATAACGCTTACGGATAATTTGGAAGCATACAAGTTGAGTTTTTGTTCTTCAACAGACATTAGCGGGTTCGAAAACGTTAATAACGCAAGACCTCATTAACCGATAGTTTTCAAAATTTCTCTATGTATATAATTAAAGGAAAATGAAATATAAAATTTAAACTTTTTTAACACATAAAATTTCAAAATTCAGCTATGTATATTAAATGAACCGAAAAAGCAAAATTTGAAATTTTGAATACCGGCTATTTAAGATGACTGATTTAAAAAAAATTGTCAAAAAGAAACAAGGCTTAGAAAACATTTTACAGAGTTATTCATCTATATATGTAACGAAGAATGTCTGTTTGTTTGTGTGTTTGTTCGCGATTAACTCACCAAACTTTCAACAATTCTTTTCTGGGTCTTGGAAAAAGGGACGTCCACTCCCCACCCCCACAAAAAAAGAGCTAAAAATCAGAGATGTTAATTAAAAACGCTGTAAACGCTAATTTTCGTCCTCATTTTTCTGAGTGGCAGCAGTCTCGTACGCTGGAGATAAAAATCTGCTTTATTTCGAGGATTGTTGCCACTGCTCGCTTTCAAATCTTAGAGTTTGTTAATAAAAAATTTTTTAAAGTTTTACGATGAAATAAAAATAGTACTGCCAAACATTAAATACATTATTCCCAGTCCAAAAAATTCACAGGAACCCATTTCGACTCTTCCTAACTTCGTACGACTTTAATCACCCAAGAGATTAACTAAAAACTCTGAAAACACTAATTTTCGCACTCATTTTTACTAGTGGCAACAGTCTCGCGCGTTAGAGATAAAACCACTTTATTTCGAAAACTGTTGCTACTGCTCGCTTCCAAATCGTAGAGTTTGTTAAACAAAAATTTGTAACTTTACTAAATCTTTAGATATAAAGAAGAATTCCTGTTTGTTTGTTCGAGTTATTGATTTCTGATCAATTATGATCAATTTTTATGCCACATTTAATCGACTAAAATTGAATATAAGTGAAATATTGGATGAAACTTGAGCTTTTACAACCATCTAATTAGAAAGACGAACATCATTAAAAACTGCGTGCCATTGTTGCTGATGTAATGAGGGAATTAGTTTATTTTCTATCGAAAATTTTTATGTAGGTTCCATATCACATCAGACTGAAAAATGTATGACCATTAATCTTATTTGTTACATCGTTATTAGAGTAGGATTACAGCAGTATCGTTCTTTATGTTATTAGATACATTACTGTCAATCTAACTTAACTGGCGGTGGTATTTCCGCTAGCACAGTATTAAATAAAGTTTAATATGAAAATTAACTTGCTTGCTGATCTGCTATCTACCACCAGATTTTGCAAACTAAATTGCATTACGAAGCTGATCATCTATTTAACTGTTTCAAATATCTGAAATATTTAGGGCATTTCATTCATCAGTATCTTTATACACAGCACAGAATTTCAGAATTTTTAGCCCAATAGTCTCAAAATGGCATTTTGCCTTCTTTCCCTTTCTGCGTACATTCGCTTTTCAAACTGTTGCCACCAAATATTACATAATAATATATTTAAAGTAACTAAATAGTGAAGAATCTGCATGAATGCATGAATATTTCTCGCATTGTGGAAAAATAACGGAATCTACAGCCATCAAATTTTGAATAACGGTAATCCTGCAACAGAACATGAGCACTTGAAAGCTCGAATTTTGAATTTCGAATTACTTTTAATACCCATTTCAAATTTTGTAAAACTTTAACGAAGTTTTGATTAACAAACTCAACCATTTCGAAGCTAGTAATGGCAACACTGTACAAAAAAAAATGAAAGAAAGAAAGAAAAAAAAATATTACACCAGCGCCGCGAGTCTGTCTATTCGAAATCCTAGAGAATGTCATTTTTAAATATTTTCAGATATTGCTGTTGAACTGAATTTTTATGTGGTTTAAGCGCGAAGAACATGATATTTAATAAATAAAAGTAACACACAAAACGTTAAAAAAACTCCCTTTTGGGCGTAATATAAAATCCGTAAGATTGCAGAATTTCTTTTATTTTTTTCAATTTACAATTATTATTAAAATCTGAATGTGTTCTAATTCTTTGAAAGATTTTTGTTTTCTTGCGGGGAGAAAAAAAACTTAAAGTTATTCAATGAATTATGTATTTCCTGTTATCTCCGGGATTTCTTTCATGAGTTTAAAAAAGGTATTTTCAGTTAATCAGAGTCACATTCTTTGTTATATTGGACATTATGTTCATTTAATTTTGTGAATATATTAGGTTTTATTTGAGGTGCTTTTATTGTTAAACACGATTGCTCTCATAATGTCCATTTAATAAAAATGTATCCAAAATGTAGTATGAAACTAACATATGTTCATAATTTTTCTTGCATATCTCTATCTTAGAATTAATTGAATGAGAATTAATTTTCGAATTCCGTGTTTGGTTTTGATGTTGCTATTACTCCTGTACTAGATGCGAACTATATTACACCGTATTTACAAAAATATTTTTCTTTTTTTGTTTTAATTAATTTTACACTCCATAATCTAGAAATTATGGCGGAAGAATTATGCAAATAATTTAATTTCGAACGTCGCGGTTACAGTCAGAACATTTATGACACGCAAAATTTATGAGACAGTTTTTACTAAATTACTTTATTATAGAATAATATTTGCAAATGCTTTTCATTTTTAAATCCAACGTTCCCCCAGAATTTCGTAATATTTCCAATTTACCCCTCGTACCTTAAGACATGCCTTAATTTATACAGGATTTCTCTTAAGTAGGTTGGCTCATTTCGTAATGTCAAAACACACTAGGGTTATCTTTCAAAACGAGCGATGCTTTGTAGTTAACATTTTAAGGGAAACTTGCTCGTATTCCCGTTAGACATGGCAGAAATCATGAAAACTCATATTCAGCCAAACTTTATCGTAGAATTTGCAGTGAAGTTGAACAGCTGCGTTGAGTGGTTTCTAACCGTCCAGCTGCTTGTGAGCCGATCTGTCTAAACGAAGGGGTGACTTCGTGGAGGATATTTTTACATAAGTTTAGGTTTATTTGCACTAGGAAGCTATCTGCATAAGGAGAGGGATGCCTTCGTGGAAACCGTTCTAGGGAAATTAGCTCATATCATCATTACGCATGGGGAAGACCAGGACGCCGCCCATGCAGAACGCTCATTGAGGCTGCACGGGTGTTTTTCTGGTTTTCCCCGTGGGTAAGATGTTATACGAGCCAATTTTCCCACAGAATGTCCTTCACGAAGGCATCCCTCCTCTTAGGCAGCTAACTCCAGATTGCTTTAGCATAATCAAATGGATCAGAATCAAACCTTTTTTAACCAAGTGTTTTTATTGTTTCTCTTTAAAATCAGATTTTTTGGGACTTGTAATAATATTGTCAAGCAAAAACAGCGATGTTTTCAATAGACCTGCTAGATCAAGAACTTGGTGATTTAATATCTGCTGCTGTTTCCTGTGTCGTCAAATTTCTTTGTGAGTCTGCGAATCGCTGTTTTCATGAGGTACACCTTCCAGAACAAAAGAGCCCACAGCGGCCAAACGGTAAGGTCCTTGAACAGTCGTATTTCCGACCTGAGTTCGATTCCAAACAAACGGGCAGGCTACATGAGTTTTCCTCATATGTAACGTGTATACGAGTCAGTTTCCCTTAAAAAGGTTCTTCACGAAGACATCTCTCCTCTTAAGCAGATACCCCTTGCATGCTGTACTACACACTTTTGCAAAAACTAGAAGTACCGAGAAGGACTTTGGCGATCGTGACGAATTTGGATATGCAAAAACATCTTAATCGAACATGCAAATGGTGAAAGTTTCAAGGCAAATGAACAGGAACTGCGATTATAGCGCGCAATTCGCAAAGTATAAAACCAGTAACAGAGGCAGGAAATTTATCTTATTTTGTTGCTGCCACTGTAATGCCGTAAAGAAGCAACTAAAGATGCTATTACGACGATATCGAAGACCTTACAGACAAATAAACGACTTCGAACGTGGTCGCATTGTAAGGTTAAGTGAAGATGAGTGGTCATACCGAGCAAAAGGCCACCACCTGAAGCGTACAGACACTTCTGTGCAAAGATGTTGGCAGCAATGGTTGCTACAAGGAAATTGCCCACGAAATGAAGTCTCCGGAAAGCCAGGAGCGAGGCAAGATAGAATGATTGTTCGCCAGACCCGAACCGCCCAAACGGCATCATTGTCGACTGTTCAACGCATTACATCCACTTCTATACCTCCCGTGGTACCGTCCACCATCTCACGGCGCTTGTCGGAAGCGGGGTTACGCTCACAGAGGCCTTTAAGACGTTTGCCTTTGATCCCACAACAACGGCAGAGTCGTCTAGAATGGTGTCGCAACCGATGACTATGGTTGCCATCAGACTGGCATCGTATAGCGTTCAGCGATGAATCCCGCTTCACTCTTGAAGCGGATGACCACAGTGTTCGTGTCTGGAGAGGACGGGGCCAGCGGCCCCAATCAGCCTTTGTTTTACAAAGGTATATAGCCATAACCCCTGGTGTGATGGTGTGGGACACTATTTCTTATGACAGCAGGTCAACTTTAGTCATCCTTCGTACATCTTTAACAGTTCAACGATAGACAGATAACATCCTGCGGCCGGTTGCATTACCCTTCATGGCACATCATCCTGGGGCCATTTTGCAACAAAATAATGCCAGACCACATACCGCTCGCATATCTGTGAAATGTCTCCGTGCGGTTGATACTCTTTCTTAGCCAGTTAGGTCACCAGACCTTTGACCAATCGATCATATCTGGGACAAGGTAGGCCGCCAAATTCGGGCACCACAAAATATCTCAGATCTGGAGCGACAACTGGCGAATGTCTGGCAGAATGTGTCGCAGGATGACATTAGGAACCTCTAACATTCCTTGCCTCGACGAATTCAAGCATACATTGCCGCCAGGAGCAGTTCGAGCAACTACTAATTTCAACTCTCAGTGGGTGATTGTGAGCCGTGAACAGGTACTATGACCTTGATTTTTGAATCATTTTATTACCTGTGTATGAGCTATACACATATTCAATTTCATCAAAAACAACCAATTTCCTCATGGTGTTTCAAGTTTTTTTGCAAAAGAGTATATAATAAAATAAAACAAACCAAAACAACCCGTTCAAAGATTGCATGAAGCTTTCTAAGAGTCTGTGTATGACACTCTTCAATCTCGCAATGCATTTTCACAAACACTCGCTGTTCTTTTGCATAGCGCTCCACATCGACTGAGCTGCAAAGAAGCTGCGAAATCAGCTGATAGTATTAAATGGCCATTGTTAGTAGGTCAAATCGAACACGGTATTCTTAAATCGGACATTCATCGTAGTAACGATCTAAAACTATTTTCGATTTTCTAAGAACAATGTATTCTTTCGGGCATACTGAATCCGGCGCTTTTGTAGGGGGGCACATTTTACTTGAGATTAGGAAATAATAAAATGTAACACATTATTATCCCAAAAGCGGCATTAGTCAAAAATGGGATATTACTCTTGAAACGGCATTCTGCTTCGAAACACTTAAATGCGTTGTATCACTTTTCAAATTGTTGCCATCAAATATTATTGTCCTGTATTATATTTAAAGGAATTAAATAATGAAGAATCTGCATGAATATATGCATATTTCTGGCTCTGTGAAAAAACTACGGTACCTAGAGCCATAAAATTTTGAATAACGTAGTCCTCCATCCGAACATGGGACCCTGGAAGCGCCAGTTTTTAATCGAATTTGTTTTATTATCTACTTCATATTTTGTAAAACATTAACGAATTTTTCAATCAATTAACTTAACGATTTCAAAGCGAGCAGTGGCAACACTGTACGGAATAAAACATTACCTCCAGCGCTCGAGACTGTCAATCAGAAATTTTAAAGATATGCTGTTTTTAAATGTTTTGTGATTTTCCTGCTTAATCAAATTTTATGCGGAGTAAGAGCCAAGAACGTTTATATTTAATAACTAAAGTAAAAGCATAAAACGTTAATAATAAAAAGACAAAAAAAATTGTAAAGCCATTGTAGTAAGAAAACTGAACCTTGATATGATGAACTCAGAAGAGACAAATATATATATATACCGCAACACTTAACGCTGCATCGGGAATTCTAAACGTATACCGCTATGCTGCTTTTGAAATGTTTGTAATTTTGCTCTTGAACAGCATAGGGCGTAAGTGCGAAGAAAATGATGCCTAATATTAAAACTAAAAAACAAAAAAAAAGTGGATTGGTAGGAGTGAGTGCAATAGGAGACTGGTAAACTACGAGCTCAGCGAGAGTGTAAAAAAAGCTTTTAAACCCTTTTGGGCGACCGTGAAAATCTGAAACTTTTCAGAGTTATTATTATTATTATTATTATTATTTCAGAAAAAAATCGTTTAGAAAACAGATCGTTAAAAAACGCTCCACTCAAACAGTATGTAAAACGAGTGAATTATTACACAAAGTATGAAATATCATTAATTTGAATTATTTTTTAAATAATCATTCCATACTGAACCAGTAGTCGCTTTACATTTGACAAATTACAGTTTTACTAGGATAAAAAAAATGTATCACGTTAAATTTTCGATTTTTGATAGTAGTTAACAAATAAAAATTGTTCTGATTTTAACACTAAAAATTGACCATAGTCCTTTTTGTATCAAAAACATTTATAGATACTGAAAGCACAATTAGATGAACAAAATATTTTCAAAGTTTAAAAGAATCTTCCTCTGTGAGTGAGAAATCTTTTCCACTTGTTGAAAGCTTAGAAAATCATGGACTTTCTATTGTTAAGCAACTGCTTGGTCACACAGTAGAAGGTATTTCTTCCCCCTTCTTGGTGTAGTGGTCAGCACGCTCGACTCGTATTCGAGAGGTCTGTGGTTCGGTCCCGGCGAAGGGGATGCTCATTTTTCATCTCTCCTGCTTCGAAATAACATAATGTTTCTACAAGTGGCGTCCGAACAAAAAAAGGTGGTGGATGATGATTCTTTACCACCAGGTCCCCTAATCCCCAATCGCCCTTTAAAAGGGGGGAGTATATAAGGTATTTCTCCCGCCTTCTTCTCATGCCTTCTCGGTGTAGTGGTCAGCACGCTCGACTCGTATGCGAGAGATCCGTGGTTCGAGTCCCGACGAGGCTGTTGCTCATTTTTCACATCTCTTTTGATCCTAAAATACCTAATGATTCTACAACAGTATGCGCATTCTAAACTATGCTGAGACAGATTTCGTTTTCCGAGCTTCATTTGTGAAGGGATGCACAGGCAGGTTGGTATATTCCACAAACGTTACTTTTCCAACATTTACAGGAAACGTTTTTCGCTTTACTGGTAGTTAAATTCTGAAAAATATTATCCTAAATTATTATGCTATCTGCAAATAGATTGTCAATGTGGCTGCTCCCGAAGTTTAATACATACCAAACCCCTCAGTTGACTTCGGGTATTTTCTGTAGAGATATGAAAGTGAGAAAATTCGACCTTGACAACGTGACCAGGAAACAACAGCACTTCGAACTTTGTAATCTTACTGAATGTGCCTTCGAAACAGTGAAATTTAACTTTGATGGCATTACTGAAAATTTTCGGTAATGTTCTGTTATCGAGACCGGATTCAGAAATGTATGAATGTATGCGGGTGTGTGTGCATATAATGTATATATATATACAGACACATACATTTGAACTTACATGCTATATACATGCATACATGAACATCCATTCATATATGCATACATTTCTTAATCCGGTCCTGATAAGAGAACAGTACCAGTTTCCGTTTTCATCTATCGGAAGGTTACTGGAAATACACTCACTTCCAAAAATTCAGCAAGGAGAGGAAAATGCTAATTTCCGGAAGCCAATCAGAATTCAAGAGGATGCAATTCGCCGCAGAGGTAGATGGAAGTATGCAAATATGCTAGGTAACAGCCAATTGCGCTTTCATGTCAAGAAATATGCAAAAAAGGGAGTCTTATAAGAAGCCAGTTTTATGAAGGGTTACAGAAGTTGATTGTAAGTGCTGACAGAAGGTGTTTAAAATTTTCATTCAATTTGGTTTCAAGACATACGTGTTTCTGTGACTTCCAGAATACGAATGGAAGATTTTGAGCGCTGGCGTGCTATGGGGCGCATTGAAGCAGGACAATCGATCACAGATGATGCTCTTTTCTTCGGCGTTCTTCATTCTGTAATTTCAGTTTATGGAAACAATTCCAAATCCCACAGACAGTTGTCCGAAGGCCCGTAGCCGGTCGCTCGGGGGTTACAACCCCCGTGGAAGATCGATATATTGCTATTGTAGCCAAGCGGAATCGCAGAGCGACCTCCACACGTGTGACATCTATGGTTACAGCGTCCATTGGTAAAGCGATATCTGCAGCTACTGTACGCCGAAGGTTACATATTAATGGACTGTACGCCCGGGTACCTCGAGTTTGTGTTCTCTATCCGTCCAATCAAGAGGGTCACGATTACAGTGGTGCCGGGAACGTGTCAATTGGATTGTGAATGGAGCAATGTCATGTTTACTGATGAGTCAAGATTTCCTCTAGAGCCAGATGACAAGCGTATAAGCATATGGCATGAACAACGAACACGCAATCAATTCGAAAACATCACCGAACATCACGCATTCCGAGGCGGAAGCATTATGGTGTGCGCAGGGATTTCATTAGGATACCGCACCGACCTGCACATCTTTAAACGGGGTTCTTTGACGGCTGTCCGGTATCGAGATGAAGTCCTAGAACCCATCGTGAGATTGTACGCTGCAGCAGTTGGCCCTACTTTTGTTTTAATGGACGATAACGCACGTCCCCATAGAGCTGACATCGTCGATGACTACCTGGAGAGTGAAGGGATTGCGCGTACGGCATGGCCAGCATATTCGCCCGACCTTAATCCCATTGAAAATCTTTGGGATGCTCTCGGCCGTGCTGTATCTTCACATTTTCCACCTTCAGCCACTCTTATCGAGCTGGAAACTGCTCTGCAAGAAGAATGGCGATTGCTTAATTCTGCGGTAGTTGCGCACCTAACTGAAAGCATGGTCACAAGGTGTAAACTTTGTATACAGATGAGAGGGGATCACATACCCTATTAATGTTCTTTTTTTTATTTCATGCTGTTTATTTTCACTTTATACATAATTCTGTTTAAGTCTCCAGTATGTCATTATCTGATAACTTACAAAAATTTAATATTGTTTTCATTTCTGTATATGAATATTCTGCTGAATTTTGTGTCAATCAAAGCAGTATTTGTTGATTTTTTTGCAATTTACATCTTCGTGCTTAACGTTTGGAAATGAGTGTATATTAAATTATCTAATACTAATTCAGACTTCTCAAAAACAACTGCAAGTTTTAGTTCACTGAGCGAATGCAACAATTCGCTTCTTTCTTCCATTTCTACACCTGCTAAAGCTTGGTTAGTTTGGCTTATTTGATTATGGCAAAGCACTCGAAGGCTATCTGGCTAAAGGAAGGGATGCCTTCGTGAAAGACGTTTTGAGGGAAACTGGCTCGCATACACGTTACACATGGCGAAAACCACGGAAACGCCCATACAGCCAGCCCGTTGACGGGATTACATAACCTCAGATAGAACTACCTATGTTCAGCGACTTTACCTTTCGACTGCTGGTGAGTGCTAGAGCTTTCTGAAGCTTCCAAATTACTTTCTTAGATTTTTGTTTTGAGAAATTCAGTTTTCCAAAATTTTAAACTTCTGGCAATGAAATTGTATTCCTCTTAGAAAGTCTTTCACGAAAGCTGTGGTCTCAAAGCATGTGAGTAGCAAATGGTCTGACCAAATCATTCCAGGTGGTAATTTGATAACTAAGAACTTCAAACAATTTCAGCATCACAGCTAAGTTTAGTTTTAAAGAAACACTTATTAAGTACTGTGTTCCACTACTGGGTCGGTTTTAAAATCGTCATGGATCGGTTTGTTTTTTTATCAGGTAATAAGCATTTACAATTCATCTCAGAGTCTTCTTCTGTACTACCTGAAGTTTCTGTAAATCCGCCTTTGAGGCTGTCCAGGCTGCAGATGCATAGCACTGAACTGGTCTTATATTCTATATGCTTCTCTTTTTGTTGACAGACAATTCAGAATAATTTTCTAGAAGTACAGCAAGTTGATTAGCGATACCACAGGCTTTACATTTAATTTAATTTAACTGGAACCTATAAGCAACACTGGTCCATATATCGTTTGTAGAAACATTTTTAGTGCTTGTTGTCCTATATAACGGAAAAGATGTAATAAAATAAGCTGTGATAGGTAAGAAGGTGCAAGATTAAAAAAAATAGCATTGAACAACGTCTTCTGATTTGGAGAAATTGTGAACCGTGCAAATAATGTAAGTTATCCAGGGGTTATCACTAACCAAAGGCTCAAATGGACTTGTCATATTAAGCAAGGTCACATGAAAAGCCTGTGGTATAGCTAATCAACTTGCTGTACTTCTAGGAAATTATTCTGAACTGTCTGTGAACAAAGAAAGAGGAATATACCTCTGCATTATAAGGACAACTCAATGCTATGCATCTGCAGCTTGGGCAGCCTCAAAGGCAGACTTCCAGAAACTTCGGATAGTGCAGAATAAGACTCCGAGAAGAACTGTAAATGCTAATTACCTGATTCATGACGATTTTAAAACCGACCCTACAGTGGAACACAATACTTAACTTAATAAGTGTTTCTTTAAAACTTAACTTAGCTGTGATGCTGCAAATATTTGGGAAGTTCTCTGTTATTAAATCATTCCAGGTGATAATTTGATCACACCATTTTCTATTCACATGCTTAAAGACCACAACCCGTAACCGAGCTTTGACTACTGACGTTTACGTGTTTTCTTGAGCCGGATATTTGTCTCTCGTCGCCTTCCACCTGAATGGTACCCGTGCAGTATATGGATTTTTTTTCCAATGACGGGCCCTCAGCTGACTTCTGCTTGGCCACTACTAAGGCAAGAATTATAAGGGCATCTAATAGGCGGGCTATCTTTGCCTTCTATGAAGGGACGGATAGTTACAACGGTACCTTCTCCGAGATTCGAACCCGGGTATCGCAGTCGCCTCCTCTAACCACTATACCATCTGGGCGGCGTACGGGAGATAATATTCTTCCCATTTTTTACCTCACTTTCGTGATCGTTCTTGGAGTTTCACCTTCTAGATGGTCAAAGTCATATGCCCTCAAGCTTAATTTTGTTATCTAACTTATAAGGCCTCTTCGGGAGTCACATAAA
Organism: Stegodyphus mimosarum; assembly: GCA_000611955.2. NCBI lineage: Eukaryota > Metazoa > Arthropoda > Arachnida > Araneae > Eresidae > Stegodyphus > Stegodyphus mimosarum. The sequence continues at coordinate 39,787 of KK114919.1, read as the reverse complement.
CAAGTTCATAATTCGTATCTGTGACTTGAACTATGAAGAAACAGTATTGGATTATTTGCGTTACGGCAACACACACGAGGGCCACCTGCCTCGAAGGATTTGCTACGAGGATCCTTCGACGGATCTGCCACGAATTAAAAGAATGCTTTCATAGAGGACTTTGAATGCGAAACTGGATTGTATCCACTTCCGCATGGGGAAAATTGCGAAAACTAATCGTGCATTCAGCGAATATTTGCTGGTATTTAAACCTGGGTTGAACTACCAGTGATCTTCGATTTTTCCCATTTGGCTGCTGGTGGGCATGCGCTTCGGACGGAAAGCAAATAAATCCTACAATGTGAGATTTAAACAAATAAAATAACAAAAAAATCCGAAAGATTTCAGATTTTATATTATGCACAAAAAGGCGTTTTTTCAACGTTTTGTGTGTTACCTTTATTTATTAACTATCATGTTCTTCGCACTTAAACCACATAAAATTCAATTTAATAGCAGTATCACAAAATATTTAAAAACAGCATATCGTTAGAATTTCCGATACATAGACTCGCGCGCTGGAGATAAAAAAGTTTTGCTTTTTCGTACAGTGTTGCCATTGCTCTCTTTGAAATCATTAAACTTGTTCTTCAAAAATTCGTTAGTTTGTTAATTCGTTAGGTAAAAAAGTTTTGTAAAATATAAAATAAATAATAAAACAAATTCGAAATTCAAAATTCGGCTTCTAGGTGCCCATGTTCGGGCGAAGAAGACCGTTATTCAAAATTTTATACTCTATGTACCATTACGTTTTTTCACAATGCAAGAAACATACATATATTCATGCAGATTCTTCATTATTTAATTTCTTTAAACATAATAAAGGGCGATAACATTTGGTGGCAACAATTTACAAAGTGAACTGACGCAAAATGCCGTTTCGAGACTAATAGCAGACTAAAAATTTTGTTTTTAATATTCATAATGCTAATAAACCCTATACTTCTAATGACTTTTAAATGATAAAAAAGTATTAAATATAATACAGGTAAAACAGTTAATTAGTAGTAAAAGTTTAATTTTTTAAACTACTTTGTGTTTTAACGCAATTAAACATTATAGAAATGTCAACGATCGAAGATAGAGGTTAAAAGTTAACAATGAGTGAACTGGTCTTTTCGTTCGCCTCGACTCAGGTGGGAAGAAAAATAATCAAACTTCCAAAATAATGTGATTAAATTATCTCGCATTCGTTCGCTTTTGTATTTTATCATATCGCCAACAAGTACTGTTAATTAAAAAAAAAGAAGTACGGGCGAATGCATTAAAAAGGCGTTGGAAAAAAATATGCATGCTTAAGAAATAAATTACAAATTCGAGAATAAATTATTATTAACGCTAATGGAAAAAAAAAAGATAAATCAAAAATCCCCTTTTCTTATTAAAAGATTTTATTACATTTTTAAGCCAGTTGAATGTTGATTAGGTTTCATTTATTTTTTATTAGCAAATATAATTAAATCACCCACTCGTCTCATCTTTTTTATTTATTTTTAATTTGAACTTTAAACTCGAGAACTGTATTAATTTAAAAGAAGTCCTTAGCCTTTTTTTTCTTCCTTTTCAAAAATATGGTTGAAAAATCTTCGAATTGTAATTTAAATTAATTCGTTCCTGAATGAAAAATAAATATGTTGACACGTAATGTAAATTAAGGGGAAATATAATACATTTTATATTCGGAAAGGAAAGAGATATTTTTGGGTGAAAAAATGGTTCTAATTTTTGACAGTCTTGAAAACTGCAATTATATTTCATTCATTTTTAAAGCATTGTAGTTAATGATGGCATATAAATAATACTATTTATTTTTTAAACTGATTTTAAATTAACAGTTAAGAAGAAAATAGTATAAAAAGTTAATTTGAAATTTCTTTGCATTCATGGCATTTCAATCAAACTTATCTAAGTATTTTTATACAATTCTGAAAATGCTTCGGTTTAAAATATTGCTTATGATCATTCTGTTCTCAAAATTTTTCTGAAGAAATGAACAACCCTCCGTAAAGTCAAAGTTAATGTTTGCTGTAATCAAGGTCACAACGGTTTGTGAAATTTTGTGTTTTTAGTCCAAAGGGGCAATTTGCCCAGAAATACTATTAATTTCGTTTTAGCATTTTGCGTGGATTCACTAAAAGCGGTGTTTCACTTTTCAAATTGTTGCCACCAAATGTTATCGCCCTGTATTACATTTTAAAGAAATTAAATAATGAAAAATTTGCATAAATGTATGTATGTTTCTCCCATTGTGATAAAGCAACGGTACCTAGAGCCATCCAATTTTGAATATTGAACTTTTCCTTCCGAATATGGGCATCCAGAAGCGCATATTTGAAATTTATAATTTGTTTTGTTATCGATTTCATATTTTGTAAAACTTTTAACGAATTTTTGATTTACAAACTCAAGGATTTCAAAGCGAACAATGGCAACGTTGTACGGTAAAAAACATTTTTATCTCCAACGTGCGAGACTATGTAACGGATATTCTAAAAATATGCTAATTTTAAAATTACTTTGCGATATTGCTCTTGAACTGAATTTTATGGTTTAAGTGCGAAGAACATGATATTTAGTAAATAAAAGTAACACACAAAATGTTAAAAAAACGGTCCTTTGGACGTAATTTAAAATCTGGAACTTTACAGAATTTTCTTTTCTTTCTTTTTTTTTTAAACGTACGGTCTTCTGGGAACTAGTTTCCAAATTTTGAATATAATTAATAAATATATGCAGATATTTCTCGTACTATTTTACTCTTTCGACTGTACTTCGACTAGAGGCAGAATCCTAGTGCGATGGGAGCCTACCAGCGGTTGAGCGTTAAGTCACTGAGTCTGGCATTTTGAACTGAGTTCATTCAAGAGAACGGTTACAATCACGGAAATTTTCGTAGTCTTCTCCTTGTGTAACTAAGAAACGATCCATTTCACGCAAAGTCCTCCACGAAGACATCCCTCCCACTTCCGGAATATCCCAAGTGTCCTTTATCATATTGAGAGAAACCATACCGAAAACAACTCTTTTCGATGCATTTAATCGCTATGTGTACGTTAAAGATAAACTTTTGCTCATAGCAAAATACTCCGAGTACTTTTCTGTTAGCTGGGCGCGAGCGGAAAGTCGCGAAATAATTTAGACCTGCGCCAACTTGTGTACAGACGTGACGGGAATCATTCACCGTCGTCTTATTCATAACAAACAACAGCTATTTTTACTATTGCGTAGATTTTGGTATTCAAAAATGCTGAAAATTTGGTCCTTAACTACCAAGTGTAGAGGAGGTTTTTTTTTTTCGTCAAAAAAGAAGGTATTGGCAACAAATTCAACATATAATCAAAATCATGAAATAAAACTTTATTTTTCTGATGGGCTTACATGACTTTGTTAGCTTCTACCTGCCGCAGCAAGAAGATCGTTCATAAAGATACGTGGTTGGAAACGTCCAGATTAAGTTTTCTAACATCTTTTAAGATTTATCTAGGCTTGGAGTGAAGAAATGACATCAATCGAATGGTGTGAAAAACAGCTGGAGATGAAATATTCGAAAACTATACATTGCAACAACTACTTGCGAGAAGTTTACGAAGAAATATTAGTGAAATGTCAACAACAACAAAATAAATAAATAAATAAAAATAAAACGGTGATCCTGAAATGAAGGTTGAAATCCACAAAAACTTGTTTACCGAACGAAGGAACAATGATGTTCGAATTCTGCCGGAACAGTAGAGATATAAGGTCCTACTTGCCTCTATTGTTTATACCGATTCCTGGAAGGGTTATTGCACGACTAAAATCGAAGAAGCGGGTCTACAGCACTTCAAAGTCAGCCACAGGTATTATTTTTGTCAACCCCGACTCTGGTGTAAATAAGTAAAAAGTCGACTGACTTTGGAGCACTGCCAGATGGAGAAATAAAAAATAGCGGGCTATATCCACTAGCGTATGGAGTCGTACCTCGAGGAATTTTGTGTTAAAAAGGGAAGAAAAGGATCCATTTGAGAAAATACTCAAGGACATTTGCATATTCTGGAAGAATCGAATAAATATAAAAATTTCTTCTTTATATGTTCACGAAAATAAATACTTTTTTTCTTGTATATTGATGAATGTTTTCAGCTTTGTTTTGGGTAATGACTATTTTATTCTGGTGACATCTGCAAGCAGTCTTAAAACGTCGCCAAAGTAAAAAGTTGGCGAGATTTGCGTCCAGCTAACCGAAAAGTACCGTACTTTGTACACCAAGTGGTCGTGAAATGGCTTTCCCCATACATAAACCCTAATTGGCCTCATGATTTAACTCTTAGGTTTAGGTTTAGGTTTACATTTATTTGATTATGGCAAAGCACACAAGGGCTATGTGCCAGAGGGGAGGGACACATTAGTGAGAGGAGTTTCATAGGGAGACTGGATCATATCTACGTTACACATGCAGTAAACTACGAAAACACCCATGCAGGCAGTCTGTTCGCCTGGATTGAAACCCAGGTCGAACTACCAGTGTTCAGCGACTTTATCGCTTGACCTCCCGTGAGCTGCATGATTTAACGAATCGAAATTAAACTCGATATATAAGGGTGGCAAACCGAGCGCTCGAGCTTTCATTGACTGCTTACGACGAGCAATTTCTAAAATTTCCGAACGCGAGTTCCTCTTTGCGCTCTAATGTTGTAAAGAAAATTGAGTTTTTTTGAAAGCAGGAGAGAAGAGAAAAATGAGCCATACCCTCGCCGGGGTTCGATCCACGGACCTCTCGAATACGCTCCGAGCAGTACACCACGAAGGCATGCGAAGAAGGCGGGAGAAATACCTTATAATGTAATCAACATAAAGCAAAACCATAAATGGCTTGAAGTGGTGCCTGTAGCTCGAAGCCCACAGCCATAAGAATACCGCTAACGAAGAGATATGACAACGACGAACGAGTAGACCACGTGAACGCACATAATTTGCATTACAACCATGAGCCTACACACCGATGTGTTTGATTAATCATACAACTCAAACCATTATTATTTTTTACTATATACATATGTCACATTTAAATGGCCAATTATAATTATAACTAAAAAATTTTCTAAGTCAGACGTAGAATTCAAATTCATTACGTTGCATTGACTACAGAAAATAGACTGCCTCTGCAATTTAACATGCCTGTGGGCTTTGTTCTAATCATCTACAGCTGAACTAGCAATATTTAAATATATCTAAATAATCTATTGTTGAAGCCGACGGCGTTTGAAGTTACAACGCCCTTGTCGTATTTTGTCAACCGATTTTATCTTAGTTCTAAATATGCGGCAATTATACCTTAATTCAAAAACACATTAGGTGCGTGCCACATTAAGTTCTACCCGTTTTTTTAGTCGAAAACGAAAGCCTGAGAAGTTCCTCCCTACTCTGGCTACGATAAAATGTCGAGGACCTTGATGAACGGTGTAGTAATTACCGCTGAGTTCAAATACTAACAACGTAAGACTCAAGAAGTGTTTCACTTACTTAAATGATAACAGATGGCCCTTCTTGGGCTTTCAAATCAGGATAAGAAAATAAGAAACTAAACTAATATAGACTTAGCCGAAGTTATACACAGATATCTAAAGTAGTTGGCTCTTAATTTAACAATTTCGCGACGGGAAGCGCCGAGGCCGGCAGACTCTTTCACGAGTCTGTCCAGGGTCGGAGGGTTCTTTTGCTATTAAACCTAAATCCACGTGCCAAGCAAGAATCGCACTCATTTGGCTGGCGTACCAAAGCGTTTTCTCGTGATATAAACATTCGCGTTGCTATTTTATCTCTTCGAATTCTTTTTGTATTCTTTTTTGCTATGTGCAGACTCTTAGTTACTAAGTGAAGTTCTACTACGTTTTGCATTGCTTTTATTTCAGAAAGCCTTCAATTTACTTATATACCTTATACGACTTCAGTTTATTATGGCGAGCAAGCGTTTTGCTTTTATCAGACGAATGATAAATAAGCCAATTAGTGATATGAAGAGAGCGATGATTGATTTCCTAAAGAGTTAGAAAGCGATATTTCTAGTGACTCTCATATGGACATTTTGTCAAAGACTGAAACTCATGAAGGTCTATCTTTCAGTTCACGTGAAAGATTTTACTTTTTGTAAACAGACTTTCTCGTATTTTTTTTTGATTAATTTAAAAGTTTATTAATGCATTTTATCAATTAAAACTTTGGAATAATTTGAATAGTCCTTCCGAAAATTATTTTTCAAAGCGAGCAATTTTTTTAAATATATTTTCATGTAAAATAAAGGAAAATGATATTTAAACACTATTTTTCACATATATGATAGCTTAAACAGCCGTCATAAATCATGCCATTCGGAAACATTCCTTTTCCCTTATGCTTATATACTCAAAAACCACGTGTATGACGTGAAACCACGTGAGTCATGCTACTCTCATTTCGAGTAGAAGGTCAAATCTACATGCATCTGAAACCATATGGACATACAATGCCATCTTGTGCCAAAAGTTATAGATTTTAAATTGTTCTAGGACACTGGCACAAATGTGTGACGGCCGCGGGTGAACGAGAAAACGCACTGGCATGCCAGCGTTTCGGTCCAGAAATGAGTGCGTTTCTACGTGACAGTCGGCGCGATAGGGTTAAACTAGCCGGCGATTGTAACCAGGCACGTACAATACGCCTGAGCGTAATAGATTCAAGAATGAATTAGCCAGAAGGCAAACACGCGCCACTAAGGACTCCTAAGCACCCCTCTTTTTGAAGTTACTTGAATGTCCTATAAATACTACTTCTAACTCATTTGCATTCAACGGTATTCTAAAAGTAGGGAGTTGTAAGTGGGCAACAAGAACTGAAAGGAAATGGTTTCAAAATTAAAATTAACTGCTATAAAATTAAAATATACTTTACAAGAGAACTATGATTTAATTACATTAGGATCTGATAACACCAGGAAACAGTAAATGTAATGATCATGAAGGAGAAGATAAAGCGCCTGTAATTTACTAGAAGTTAAATGAAGTATTAAAAAATGTGATGTGAACACCGCACGATTTCCTTGTACAGCCTATTAAATAATACAAATTTTTTGCTGCCTTTCATTTAAACTCATTCTCTCGAATTTCATTAGATATGTTTCTTATTCAGTTAATTCAGTTCTCACTTCACGGCAAAGAAAAATACATAAAAAACTCAAAACGTCTTCATCACAAATTGTAAAATACAGAAAAATATAAAACACCATAAATATTTTTACAATTTTTTAATTTTTATAAACAATTTTTACAATTAAAATTAGTTTCTACGCAAAAACAACTAATTTGGCCAGAAGGCAGGAGAACAAAATTTTAGGGGCACAGAATTTAACTTTTGGTCCCACTCGGCAAAAAGACAGTGAAGTTGGTGCAAAAATAGATTTAATTCAGTATTCTACTAAGAGTGTATGTGAATATATTGCGGCTTCGTTGGGCATAGTAGCACTTAAACAATTTTTAAATTGTTGATAATTCTACAACTATTGCATGCAGATTTACTAAAGACATAAAAACCTTAACTGGAACATGCGAACAATACAATTTAATCACTTTTAAAGCAAAAAATGCACAATTTATAAACATAGAAGAAGGAAAAAAATGAGTTCATCGTGCCGGGTAACACAGTGTATATATATATTTATGTATTTATATATGTTTGGTGCGGCCGATTACAACCAAAATAGAAGGTGCACAACTACATGTTATAACAGTCTTATATACAAAATTTCAACGCTCTGAAGCTTTTCGTTTTTGACTTATGCGAGATACATACATACACGTACGTACAAACGTCACGAAAAAATGTCTTCTGAATCTATTTTACGATGCGTTTGGGGAAGAAGAGTCCTTTATTCTGTCCTTACGTTCAGATATCATGCAAAAAAACATCATTCAAGTGGATTCCAGCGGTCAAAATGAATATTTTCGTTGAAAAATGATGCCCCAAATTTTTCGCGATTGCAATATCTCCTTTACTTTGTACAATACAGTAAAAAGGGGCAAGAACTGTTTGAGTTTGCCATGGAGATCACTGAATGAAGAAAGAAGAGGCAAAGAACCTCTATGTAAAGAAGGAAAGGCTCCATAGACGTAATGTAATCCACTTTGTCTGCAACGCCACTACAACGAAAAGGGAACATTCGCCAAGGGATTTGGCGACGGAATCTGTTGGCGAGAATTTCCCCTCTGGTGATGTGCCGGTTCTTTGGTACCGGCAGACATTTTCCCCCTCCGCAACGTAAACACACGGCTTAAGATGAATCGTTCTTTGACTTGTCGCGATAATTTAAACTCGAATTTTCGTGCTTTTTTTTGGCTCAAAATAAATAATCCATTAATTAATTTAGCGAGAAAAAATATTTTCTTTACCTTTACAGTTTAAAGAAATTCAAAATGATATTCGCGTTAATAATATTGTAACTAAATGCACTTAGATAATTTCATATTAGAAAATCTTTTATATTAATACAGATTATTTTATAAATTTATCAGTGTTTTTTAAATATACTGAAAGTGATTTTTTCTTCATAATTCACACTTTTCTTTACAAAATTTTCTAGCTATAGAACATACCACATTACCTTATATTAAGTAAATAATAAACCTCCAAATTTTAGTTTAAATTAATTATTGATACAATTAAATATTACATATATTTATTTAAATTCTGTACATATTTATATATATAACATAATCCTCCCTCTTTTTGTATAACTCTACATACATGTTTTCTAAGATGTTACTTTTACATTTTACTTACATTCAGAAATTTCAATTTTTTTTGAAACAGTACTAAAGTTATAGATGAAATATCAAAAACTCCCATACCCTCTTTGCATAATATCTTTTTTTCTGTATGTATATACACACACACACACATATATATATAAACTTTTGAATGTCCCTTGTTTGATATATTATGCAGACTTTGAGAAGGTTCTCAGAAATATCATTAGTACTGCAACTATACGTAATGTCCACCAGTTATTCTTCTAATATTTAATATAATCTGAAATTAATTGCTGAATTAATATTAGAATTTGCACCCACTCTTCCTTTCTATATTTCTCTATATTATTTTTCCTCGTGTCATTTGATTTTTTTTTCTGTACGTATACACACACACACGCGAATATATATATATATAAACTTTTGAATGCCCCTTGTTTGATATATTATGCAGACCTTGAGAAGGTTCTCAGAAATATCATTAGTACTGCAACTTCACGTAATGTCCACCAGTTATACTTCTAATATTTAATATAATCTGAAATTAATTGCAGAATTAATATTAGACTTTGCATCCACTCTTCCTTTCTATATTTCTCTATATAATTTTTCCTCGTGTCATTTGCTTGAGGTATTCTATATTTGCGTATTAAAAAGCTTTTCAGAAGCATCAGTACTAGAAGCAAACAATAAAAAAATTATCTATATAATTAAACCAAGTATCATTTTAATATTTAAAGTATTCTGAAATTAGTAACAGAAATAATTATATACTTTACTCCCTTTTCCTCCTTCCTTCCATAATTCTACATGATACTTTGCCATTTGTTTAACACATTATCCAGACTTTAGCCCAAGTCTCCAAAAATATCCTTACTCTACCAAACAACGTTAAAAACCATCTATGTAATATAAATTAATTAACATTTGTAATACTTAAAATAATAATTTTTTTTTTCTGAATAAGAAGTATTTTATAATTCCATTCAGATTTCATGTCTCTTAAATACAAAAACAAAACAAAAACATAATATATTTGAAATATATTTTCTGTTTATTCAATTTTCTCCAATTGCAGACAAATTACATATAATTTAATTATCTAAATAGGCAGCAGACAATATTTTTAACAAAATTCTGAAGTGATTTGTTAGTGTAAGAAATTTTTTTTCTTGCTATCAAAGCATTAAATGGATAGACATTCTTGTTCATAAATATAACCTTTTCTAGAACTCTGCACATGTAGTTGATTTCTAAAAACCTTCTTAAAAATTAACATTTATGTAACAAGTTATATATTAAAATTTATATAAGAAATTAATTAACAAATTATATTGACATTTATATATCAAAATATAACAATTTATATTTTTTTCTTGTTATAAACTCTTCACATGATTATTAAACCACATATTATTCACATAATTATTAAACGATTAAAATAATAGCAGGCAGTTTTCATTGTGTTCATTATAATGTTCTTTAATGCGTCTCAAAACTAAATGTTCTTTACTTAAAAGTTTTCTATTGCTACCATGTTTTGCAATCCTTTAACAATATAATCCACATTATTACTTTTCAAAGCATATTTCAACACTGAAGAGCCAAAACATTATGACCACTTACTCAATAGCACATTGTGCAACTTTGGCCGGCATAACAACTTCAGCTGGCCTTGGCATGGATACAGGTTCTTGGTAGACGACTGGAGATAGGTTGTACCAAATGTTTAAGTAGTGATCACACAAAGTTGAGATATTCCGACATGGTGATGCTTGAGCTCTGAGTTACCACTCCATGAAATCCAAAATGTGCCGTAAGGCGTTAAGATCTGGTGAGTTAGGTGGCCTGGATATGAACTGGAATTTATTCTTATCCTCCTCAAACCACTCCAACACATCAATCCTTGTGACACAGGCTGTTGCCCTGCTGGAAAATTCCATTTCCAGTGGCTGCCAGACAGCACTGGTCAGTTCTTTGGTCTGGCACCAATTTTGCTGTACAAACAGGGTCAGTCTCCAAAGTCCTTTTTCTTTGATGACACGTGGACATCTGCTGATTCCACCATCATTTATCCACTTTGCATAAATACAATTAACGGCAGAGCGTGAAAAACCTACCAGGAGTTCAGTTTCGTAGATACTTGTTTCGAACCTTCATTCAAGTTGATTCAAAATGTGGGACACATTTTTCCAGTGCTCATAATGTTTTGTCCCGTCAGTGTCTATACAAGGGTGATAATACGATAAAAGGAACATTTACACTCAAGGTATGTACACATTTTGCTGCATTATGATTGAAATACAAAGCAGAACAAAAACAAAATTTACAAGCAAGAGGCTAACAGGTTAAACCTATTATTAAATTATTATCCTAACCTATTATTAAAAATGAATTAAGCTGATTGTTGTCTTCACTATGAAATGAATTACTGAAAGAAACATTATAATGGAATTATTTTACACGACATATTGCCATGCATAATTACTATTAATAACACTTTAAATATACTTGACCATTAATTTCAAACTTCAATACAAAAATCAAATTAATAAAAATTTAAGTCTTTTTTTTTAAACAAATCAGTGGTCTCAAAATTTAGTTATTAATGATTATTCTTTCTTTTTTATTTTGTAAAAGATCTTGTGTAAAGAAGATGATTTACCCAATAACTGCATTCAGGATGATTCAACCAATATTGTATTCAGTTTCACGATAAATTAATATACTTATCAAAGAATGAAACTTGCATCAAGCAATGTATCCTGAAATGTATAATATCTGCATATTTATAATTTAATATATAAAAGACAACAACATATGTGGCAATTAAAAGCATCAGTTCTAAATCAAATTAAAAATCACGAAATATACTAAATTCATAAATAAATTAGTTCACTATTATTCAGACTTTAAAAGAATTAGCACTTATAATCAATAAATCACATGGAATATGATATAAAAACTTGTTATTGGCATAATAGAAAATGAACACAAAATTCCTCAGAAAATTTAACAAACAAAAATAAAATCATTTTCTTAACAGCAGTTTTGTAAATTCTTCAAATTATAATAATAGTTTTTATTTTGAATTATACAATACATAATATACAATTTTCCATATGTAACTTTAATACATATTTATATTTCAAAATATTGCTTCTCACACACACTAAATGCAATTTGAAATAAAAAAGATACTGCGAGGAGTTTCTTAATATTTTCATGAATTTTGGGTTTATACATGTTATGAGAGACATAAAATTTATTATATTTTACTTATACAACAGATCAGTTTAAAAATTCAAAAAGTTACAGTATATTAAAATCCAAGTTTGGAGAAATATAAGCATAACAATATTAACAAATAAAAGGAGTACATTTTTAATTTATTGGAACAAGTTTTGTTGGAATAACAAAAAAAAAAAATGCTCAGTATTTTCCAATTATTTTCACAATTCCAACTTACAGTATACAGTAAGCTTTCGGAATTTATGAGTATGCATGCAGTAATGCATAATAAGCATGTATAAATAGGTAGAACATGCAAACTTAAATACAACTTAATGCCTGTTTCACCAAACAGTATCCAGCAATTGCAAATATATAAACATTCAGTACATAAAAAATTTTCTCACCGCATATAATGCTTCATGGACAGAATGTTTTTGTCAGTGAGCTATTAATATAGCCAAATAGATTTCCTTTGCTAATTCCCAATGTCATGAATAGTTTTCAATTTTTCGTGGGAATGCAGATAATCAGAATGTACCAATGTTGACAAAATAAAAATAAAGTTCTCCCCCCCCCAAAATTTTAGAACTCAGATTTGGAATTTTCAAATATATTAGTATTCATAATAAAAAGAATATGCTAAAATATTAAATGTTACATGAACTAATAATTAGCAACAAGAATCAGCATATCATGAGCAAATTTACAGTCAATAGTTTTGAACTTTTCATGCCTGCAAATGATGCAAACTATAGTTTAGGAAATTTACTTGTTACCTACTGATTCTTTTTACTTTTTTTTAAGAACTTAAAAATGTTTAATTTGGTATTCTGAATTTTATGCTTTTTTGCTAACACATATAAAACGATTAGTTTAGTTTTTGTAATCTTTTTTTGGCTTTTTTCACACTTCTTAACACTTTATTAGTTTCCTTGATTTTGAAGTATAAAAGAAGTTGCACATATGAGTTGACAATATGTTCCCACAACTGAAAGGCATGAAGATGGCATTTAAGCCAATCATGATCAATAGTTTTCAACTCGGATATAATTTTGGATTTTACATTTTTATGATAACATACTTTTTCAAACACAGTTTTGAACCTTTTACCCATCTCACACACAGATAAAGTAAACTGATGTGAGGGGTAACACAATCCATCTTTCATAAAATCATATTCTTTAAAATGTAAAAAATAGGTGTGTGTGTCTAAAGTTTTATTTGCAACAAGAACACTTTTGCACAACAGGCACAAAGGAAACTGTTTTAATGCCTGCTTAGCTATATACCCAGCAACATAGGCTGAAGAATTTTGATCAAATACATCATGTACTGCACCTGCATTAGGAATATCTACAGCATTACCTGCAGTCTCAGTTAATGGAAGCAACAGGTCATCAAAATCAATTTCCAGTTCATTTTCTTCCTCACCAAAACTTTTTATTTTTTAACTCTTCGGAGTGTAAACTTTGGAGTGCGTTTCTGGTGTTGTAAATGCTTCCTTCCTTTGGTCTTTACTATTTGCAGATGGCAGCTCTTGAGCTCCAGTCTCATCTGTTTTTTTCTGTTCGAGTCAGTGACACCATTTCAGTATCTACTATTGTTCGAATTTCATCATCTAATAAGAATAAATATAAAAAATACTTTATTTAAATATTACATAATCCTTTACAGTTCAAATTTGCAATTTTATAAGTTAACAATTTTACAGTGCTCAGTATTTCTGGAAGACTTTTCTCTTAATTCTAAAATTACTTATCATTACTGACACAGCTTTTATTTATTTATGAGCTATTTTTTACTTTATGAATAGTTCTATGCCTTGTGATTTTTTTTATTGGGTTACTGTAGTGAAATATTAGTTTATAGATTTTTAAGTACAATGTGATAGAACCAGTGCCGATTCTAAACTGTTGGCCATTGACGTGAAATTTAAAAAAAAAAAAAAAAAACTTTATTTTTACTCACAAAAGCTTCTTTAAGTTATCCGCCTTCTCATTTTTATCACAAAACGATACGATATTTATGCCTCTAGCCTTGGGTTTAGACGTTTTCAATAAACATGTGGAATACTAGAGGGCCACAAAAATTAGTTCAGCAAGAAAATAAATGCCAAAACTTCAGAAGCAGCAATGATCTTTAACGATTTTCATTGCTTTTTAGGTTGAAAACTTATACACAAGGTACTGTAGTAAATTTTAAATAAGTAATCACCTGTGATCCATGAATGGATTACTCCACTTAACATTGATTTTTATGGGAAAAATAGTTTTACTTTACAAACAAAAAAGCATACTGCTTGCAAACTTTTTGAATGATAAATGGCCATTAGGAAAAAATTAAATTTGTAAACTGAAGTTTCATTGTTATGATTCGTGAAAAGCACTTTTCTTTATCTCAATGAACTTTCATATAAAAAATAAATGGTTTGCATCCAGCACTATTGATGCATTACTAAACCATAACTGATTTATTGAATACGAAATGACAGTTAAAAATTAAAATTATAAAACAAGATAAAAACATGCATTATCACAAGGAATAAAATTTAATTTTACATAAATGTATAGAGAATCATGGTTACCTGTTTGCCCTAACTTCTTTGGTACAGCACAAGAATGAAGGTAACGGAAATTGGTTGATCGGAAGTTACTTTCAGTGAAGTGTATAGAACACACTTTTCCTTTTCTGTATAATTCATCTGCAGATTTGCTGAGCAGATCTTTATTGCAGGCAGCAGCCCACTGTTTTGACCTGTAAAAAGAGAAAAGAGTAACTTTATTTTCTTTGATTTAATGAATTTATTGCTAGTGGAGATGTAGCATTATTTAAATGAAATAATTCTAATGAAAACTTGGCTACACATTAGAATGCTAATTGATTAATTTTTATTATTTACAATAATTTTTATTAAATAGTCAAAATACCATCTGATTTAGACCGTAGAAAAATTAAAATTAGAGCTTCTTTATGAAGTAGTTACTGCAAAATAAATGACTACCTGAATTTATCGATAACGTATATTTACTGTACAAAGATAGGATAATGATATAATAATCAAATATTTATAAATTATGTATGTATATAAATATAAGTTACAAACTCTTACCTAACAGGATCCTTAGGGAATCCGAAGAATCTTCTCTCTGGATTTTTCCAAGATGTTGTACCACAACAAAAACATCGATACCATGTTTTATTAGCTGCTTTCCTTTTCCTAAGCAAAAGATACACAATAAATTTCCATTTTTATAGAAATTGATAAAATTAAAAAATATCAGATAAAATATGAAAATTGTTGCAAATATATTATCGGTGCCAATACATACGGCTACATTTACAATAATATTTAAAGATTTTAACAACACTAATCATAAACTATTTTTGAAACATTTACCTAATTTACATTTAAGGCCTTCAATATTCTACATCTCATTAATTAAAATTATTAGTTCACAGATTATAACATTTAGAAATTTGAAAAGTATTGGCAGTAAAAATGTTAATACTGCAATGTGGGGTATGAAAATATCTTTATAGAACTTACATGATTCGTATATTTAGATAAAATTTCGTTTGTCAACATGGAAATAAAAAGCTACCGCTAAAAAATGATGGTATTTACTACATTCAGAAATTACACTATTTTTTTAAGTTTAATGATAAAAAGATAGAAATAAAGCTTACCTGGGAAATGATGAAATATTAGGTGAAGTTTCACTTTCACTGGCTGTTGAATTTCTATTGTCCATATCGCTACTTAAAACCAGAGAACCTATTCTTTGTTTAAACTCTTACTAAACGTAACGGTCAAACTAAAGAATATGTCGAACCTTGCAAACCTGTCCAAACCATATTCTTTGATTCAGCTTCGAGCTTTGGCGTTTTTTGGCGACAAATATTTCACGCATGCGCAGTTGTTTCCCTTTTCGTTGGAAGGGAGCCACTTCTGCTTTTGCGAAGTTTTCCTTCTTAACAGTACATATTCTTTGGAAGAGGACATTCTGTGTGAGGCATTGAAAAAATCGGCGCTTCTTAGCGCGAAACGTTTAATGAATTGTGTTATTTATTGTCCCAATCAAAAATTGCCAGGTTTTTAAAGCATAATTATATCAAGCACTTATTAAGAAGTAACAAAGATTCTTTCAAGTAACTTTTGTTTCATTTTTTATTCCATTTGATTACAATGTTTCAGTTTGTTTTAATTAGGCAAATTTCCTTATCTGAATTACAGCTAACACATAATTCCCAGAGAAAGCTAACTTTTCGGAACACTATTTTGCCGTTTATTATTGTATTTACAGTGTGTTAGTGACATAACCATCGCTTTTACTGTACTTCTATAAAGTACAACTGATGCTGGGATAATTTAAAAAAAATTAAGTTATTTAAATATGCAAACATTTCTTACATTTTTTTTTGTTAAAATTTTTTATTCCTAAAGACTCGTTCCACACTTTCGAACGTGTTTTGAGAAATTAAAAATGTCTTCAAACATTCTATTACAAGAAATTAACTCACTCATATGTTTGAAAAAATATATCCTTAAAGAATTTATAAAATAAGCATTTTTATATTTCCTGAAAAGAAAACTGAATATATTTTCATCAAAGCATTTAACTTAAACTCTAGAGATTCGAAATAACTATTCAACTTTTATAATTCTGCCCAGAAAAAAAGAAATTGAAGTATAAAAAAGAAATAAAAGTATCTTCTCTTATGCAAAAGAAAATCGGAAGGAACAAAAAAAAAAGTGTGTACATAAACAAATTAAAATAACTTTTTTTAAAGGGCTTAGATCGGAAAATTTGATGTTTACCCTGGTAATGGGAATTTCTCTAACTGAAAGAATCTACGTCAAAGGCTTTTATTGAACGAATTGAGACAAACCCGAAGAATTTCTAAAACTGTGCAAGATTTAAGTTTGCTTGTAATTAATTGAAGCGTGATTTCATGATTGTTAGATTTCTAGCAAACAAGTTTCCTTGTGTTTGCCTAATTACGGAGTTACTAAAGCGTAGTAGTTGAAGAAAGCATTTTAAAATATATCTCCCAAACGAATCCCTTTTCAAAATGCCTACGATAGCCGAAGCCATCTTTGTTCGCTATCAATGCAATCATCCCAAGCGAAATTAAACCAAACGAGAATTCGCCAGACTTTACTGATAACGGAAGAACATTCTATGGCTAGAATTCTAAAGAGTTTTATTCAGACTTTTTCTCGAGCTAACTCCAAAAGCTTTAATAACTTGTTGAAAGACAGAGCTTTAAATGCTGCAAAACAGCTTTTCTCTCAATGGAATAGCTTATTTACTAAAGGGAATAACACGAAACGATTCCGATTTTCGCTACTTGATTGGTTTCAACGTGTGGTGTTCTGTATGAAATATTGTGGGAGCTATTAGACGAGGATTTCAATAGCCCCCAAAACTGTTTTTGATGACGCAAATCCTTTAAGTCTTTATGAAATTTGCAAATCAAAGTACTTTTATGCAAATATATATCACAGTTTCCAGGATAGAATGCAAAAGATCCTTTGAAAGAGATCGGCGTCTCCTTTTATTGAAGCATTTATTTGGTAAATTGTATTGATTGCGAAGTGTTTATTGCAGGAATAAATACAACTGAATTTTAATAAGAGTACTTGCGTGTTTATTTTAATTCAATTTCGTATCTCACTTTTGAAATAAACTGAGACACCACCTTAGTTTTAATTGAATTCAAAAACAAGTAGTTAGAAATTTTGCGTCACTTCTGAAAGTCACAAAACATTTTGATGTTAGAAACCTACAACAACATTAGAAGCTCATGTGGGAGAACATAAGGCTCTTTTCCGTTATAGGACGATTCGCGCCAAGCAATTTTTTGTCGAAAGATATACGCACTAGCTTTGCCTGTTGGCCACCATTAAACTAAGTGGGTCGCTCGTGTCTCTTACAACTTCTTGTTTTTAAAGAAAATGCTGTCAATAAAACGTTTATAAAGTACGTGTCATTCTATTTCGGTTACTTAACGTATTAACGCAAGGGCTATCTGCGTAAGAGGAGGGATACTTTCGAGGAGGACTTCTTATGGAAAACTGGCTCGTATACACGTTACACATGGGGAAAACAACCAAAACGCCCATGCAGTCAGCCCGTTAGTGTAGAATCCAAACCCAGGTTGAAACTACCACTGTTCAGCACTCTTCCGCTGGTGAGCCTCACATGAAAAGGTAACCGTTACGGTACTTATTGATGAAAGTTGGTAGTTTTCGAGATTATTTTTTAGAATGATTCTCAAA
This sequence comes from Stegodyphus mimosarum, assembly GCA_000611955.2. NCBI lineage: Eukaryota > Metazoa > Arthropoda > Arachnida > Araneae > Eresidae > Stegodyphus > Stegodyphus mimosarum. The sequence continues at coordinate 21,472 of KK114919.1, read as the reverse complement.
AAGGAAAACATACTTTAGAAATTTAAAATACAAATTTGAGCTATTATATAAGGATCACATGATACATTAAAAGGTAAAAGTTTACAATTGGGTGCCCCTTGTTTTTTGGCGATTCTGTTTTGATGCCAAGATCGGCGCAAATAAGACACAATTTCAAGATGGCCGCTACACAAAACCAAAACAAGAAGTCAAAGAATTTCACAAACTGCGTTTCCATGTACACATCGACCTATTTTCACTTAAAAAAACATCAGAGAATTGCACAAACTAGTCATTGCACATTTTGACTTTGTCCATATGCACATCGATTTATTTTCAATTAAATAAATCAAGAAACTAAAACCATGTTAAAACTCTTATGGTAAACAGAAATGGGGTTTCATCGCTAAGACTGAATAAAAGTTTTCGCCAAAAAACAAGGGGCACCCAATTCTACACTAGAGCCCATTAAAAATATAAAACACTTACATTCTTCTTCAAATCCTTCTGTAATTTTTTGGGATATTTTCTTCTCCTGAAGTACAAACGATCTGTTTTTGCTTAAAACAAAATCAAAGAATTGTGAAGACTCGGCATCATGTTATCCTTGGCCACAGCGGCTATCGAGGAAACCTATTTCCTGGATGTTCCCTTTAGAACATTTTCACAAAAATTCTGTATACTTGCACACACGATTAGCTTACAAAAAAACTGTCGGAAATTGGAATACAACAAAAACAACGCATACGAAAATGGCGGAATTGCTTGACGGAAGGATTGTTATGAGGATAGTTGCCCGAAGAATGGTTATGGGCGTGGTTGCCAGAGTTTGGCATATTCTGAAAACTTGGCGACTTCTACTGACTTAGTTGCGTTACAACGTAAGTACCCTATTTTGGTCTTTATTTACAGAAACACTGACATGGAGATTATATAACACCTGTGCAGTCTTACAGGTGTTGTATGTCAAAACTTAGGTCTGTTGATTGTATCTTTATTCGCCCTGCACCAGCTTCTTTTAGAGTACCACAATCGAAATATTGCACCTTGGAGGAATAATCGGGCAACTCTTGCACATTCTCACAAGTATTAGAGGTCAATAAGTTAGGTTTGTTGGATGTATCTTTAATCACTCTGCACCAGTTTCTTTCAAATTACCACAGTCGAAATACTGCAAGATGAAGTCATAATCGGGCAAGATTTCTGCCCAGTCTGACAGGTGTTAGACGTCAATAAGATAGATCTATTTGTTGTATCTTTTACTCCCGCTGCACCAGCTTCTTCTAGATTACCAAAGTTAAAATATTTCTGGAGGGGGAGGTATTGCTCTAAAGCAATGGGTGACCACCTTTATTTCTTCGCGTACCCGTTAATGAAACTTTGTAATTTAGTATACTCCTAACCTTTCCCTTAAGAACCCCTACAGTATTCTTGAGTATATCATACAGTGGCATTATTTTAATACCATAAAAGTAATAAACTGTAATAAATACAATAGACAGTTAGTGCGCCGAACACCAAATGCAAACTGTCAGTTTGGAGGAAACTTTTCATCATCGTTTCATTCAATCGGAGTATCTCCTTCTAAGTTCCTATACATGGACCTTAGTTTTTTGAGCATTTTAAGGGGTCACAGTGCATATTCACTGCACATCTTGCCTACTTTTTTGGACATTTTTTGGTTTAGGGTGTTTCGGCCAGCACGGCACAACCTACCAATAAGCAAGCAGGACTTCTGTTGCTTATCTTTAGAATGTTAGATCTTTTCGAACGATTAAATCTTACATCTAATCCATTTTCTGCAAAGATTCCTGCCTGGCTCCAACATGCGGACTTTACTTTTATAATCATTTGAATGGTTATAGTACATATACTGTAAATGTTTTCCTTTGGTTTTGCACTGTTATTGTTTTCATGTGCATAGTGTATGCATGAAGTGGTTGGCAAGCTCATTCCACTTGTCTTGATTTGTCTACGTGTTCAACCCAGATCTGAACTTTTCTCCCGTGATATGTGTCTCGTTTGGAGAATTCTATCAACACGGGTCAGGCCCAGTCATTAACTGGTAAGACGATCTTTTCCCCTGCTGAGTGCCAGCATACTCACTGAAATTTCAAAATATCTCATAGATGTCAGAAGAAATAAGTTTTTGTGTTCCAGAGAGTCATAAATTTTGATGTTTCTTCGTTTCAAATATCCAATTTACCTCTTCCTTTTTCCCTTCACCTCTTCTGGTAAAGAAATGTTTGAACAATCCATGGTAGCCTCTGAAGTAGGTTCTTCAAGTTCATGTTCTTAAGGGTTGTTTCCACTGGGGTTTATCTGAACTAACGGAGACAACTGACGTAGCCGACCCATTTCCAACAACAGTTTTTTCCCATAGGGCAGCAAGTTGAAAAATATAAACTGCAGGCATAGCGGAGTTAGTCGACACTTGGGGCTAACTGACTCCGTTAGCTCAAATAGACCCCACTGTGAATGGCTCTTTGAACTTCGTTTGAAACCTGAAAATCCTATTTCGGACAAAAATCTGTAAATTGGCTCGAATCTGATTTTCTTTTTCAGTACATGATTTTCAAAAATTTAGATCTTTGAATGAGTTTTCTCTGACGCTTTGAAAACATTTATGAACTGTTCGCAATTCCGTGCTGATTCCGATCTATTTATTTTTGAAAAAGTATCGGATAGTTCTTGAAACCATTCATCATTGTGAAAATCACCATTGTGCGCATGCCAAGTACAGAGGAATTAGTTCTGTTTCCGCGATTCCTCTTTCCGCGTTTTTAAAATTCTTCTTGTTCCCGCGAAATCGGAGAGCATAGTCCCCCTCCCACAGCTCCTCAGGAGATGTCACAATGAGTCATTAAGAAGAGCTGGGCAGTTTTTTTGTGAATAAGTTACTCTTCGTCAGGCTTCTCTTGAAATCTTTAATTTCATAATTCTGTTGCAATATTAACTATTGTTTTCACATCTTACGCTAATCAATAGGGATGTTTTAGACATTATTGAAACTAAACGGAAGAAACCTTTATAAAGGTTATCTGTATCGAATTCAGAATAAAAATAAGGAAAATGTAGTTTATTGGATTTGCGTAAATGAAAGAATTAAAAGATGCAAAGGCGCAATTAAGACCAAAGAAGTTGTCGTTTTAGATGAAAGAACGTCGTTTTAGAACGAATATTTATTCTGAAAGATTTTATTGTAACTCACCTTTATGCAGAATTTCGGAAGAATTCGGTATATTAGTTTTACTTTAGGAAACGTGTTCATTGTCAAAAATCATCGCAAAGTTTAAATATCTGTCTCCCTTAAATACAGTATTAGCTTTATTCATGAAAAGATCTGAGATCCTAAAGATTTTTCGATTATTTCTTTTAAAAATTCTTTTTATAAATCTAAAAATTTTTTGCTTTCCTACCTTTTGGGCAACGCTAAGGCCCAGTCGACCCCCACTATGTAACCCCTTTGCTGTTGTTTTTGTTACTTATGCTCACTTGTAAAGTCAGCCCAAGCCCCCGAAATTCCTCGTGGCAAGGAGGGCTAGATTACGCCTGTCGTTGGCAACAGCCTTGAGCATCTAACAGGTGACAGTGCGATTTGGTTCAGTTCTGCCCCCCAATTTTGATGGTTAGGTTAGGTTAGGTTAGGTTATTCAGTTATGGCAAAGCACTCGAGGGCTATCTGCTTAGAGAGAGGGATGCCTTCTTGGAGGACTTTCTAAAGGGAACTGACTCGTATATACGTTACACATGGGGAAAACCACAAAAACGCCCATGCAGCCAGCCCATTCGCGGGATTCGAACCTCGGACCGAACTACCAGTGTTCAGCGTCTTTACCGCTCGGCCGCTGGCGGACCCAATTTTGATGGAGGGCGCCCCGGGGGACAGGTCGGAGGGTCTGCCACACCTCTCCCCTTCCACCAAACCGCATGAGAGGACTTTCGGCTCACCGCATATTTAAAGTTGCGCCATGCCGCACCAACACTAAACATTTACAAAAATCCATGGCTTCTCTGGGATTCGAACCCAGGCCCATCGGCACGGCAGTCAGCGACGCTAACTACTAAACCGGTTGGGCGGCTTGTAACCCCTTTGCGAAGGGGTAATGAAGATTGTTGATTTCGCGGAAACAGGAACGTTTTTGACAACTGCAGAAACAGGAAGACAACATACAGAGCTATTAACCGTCAATAGTTTTTCTTCTTTGCAAAAATCTATTTTACGGTCATTTATCCATTTTTACGTAATAACACTTTACATATAACAACTGTAAAAGAACAGGCATTTTAAATAAAACTCACACTCACACTGATTTGCATATCTCAATTTAAAGAAAGAGAGCTGCATAAGTGACTTGATGATTCACTAGTGAGCTAGGAATCACTACTATATACGATACTTTGACAAAGGTGGGAAGGGCGTGGCAACATATGATGCATCAGAAGTCGATTACTATGTTAGGTGTAAGCAGGACTATTTAAAATTTAGGTACTTACGTATTATCTCATCGCCCGTGAAAGTTGACCACTGTCGAATGATGAAAATTGGCGGTCATCTCCCCAAAATCGTGCTAATCATTTTGCGGAATTACGAAGGAACTATAGCCCCTTTTATTAAATAAATAAACTATCAGTATTCGACTAGTTTCGTAAAAAGGCTTTCGTCGATTTCCACTTACTATTTTGTTAGATGTCTGCAGCGCTTTGAGCGCAAACGTTCTGCGCATAAATATTCCAATCTACTGCTGTTTTACCAGCTATACCCAGAGGTTCTTTTCCCCATTTAACAAATGCTAATTCTTTCTACCCTTTGTAAATGAACAAGACTGCAGTCGCAAATGCGGTTCTACAGCCTTCAAAAGTCACTTTTATTTTCAAAGGATAATTCTCTTGTCAAAATTTTTCGCGTTGCTTCCCCGCTATTTATTCATTTGCAAGTAAAGTATCAAATCATGCCTATTAATACACACTTTTATATATGGCAAGATTCCATAACATTTAAAATAATCTATCGCATGCTATTCTGCAGAAGGAAAGTCTCTGAATATCCCAAAGAGGCAGTTTGCCCAGAAGGCCTATTGATTTCGTTTTGTCATTTTGCGTTGTTTCACTATAAACGGCGTTTCGCTTTTAAATTGATTGCCACCAAATATTAGAGCCCTACGTTATATTTAAAGAAATTAAATTATGAAGAATCTGCATGAATGTATGTTTCTCGCACTGTGAAAAACAATACGGTACCTAGAGACATCAAATTTTGAATAACGTAGTCCTCCACTCGAATATGGGCATCTCGAAGCCCAAATCTGGAATTTGTTTTATTATCGTTTCATATTTTGTAGCACTTTAACGACTTTTTGATTAACAAAGTCAACGATTTCAAAGCGATCAATGGCAACACTGTGTAAAAAAAAAAGTATATCTTCAGCGCAGCGCGGGAGATTGTGTATCGGAAATTCTGAGGATATACTCTTTTTAAATTACTTTGTAATATTGCTGTTGAAACGAATTTTATGCTTTAAATGCGAAGAACATTATATTTAATAAATAAAGATAATACGCAAAACGTTAACAAACGCCGCTTTGGCGTTATATAAAATCTGAAAGCTTTCAGAGTTTTGTTTTAACCTTTTTAGCCAAAGGGCGTTCGTTAGCCCAGAAGGGCTATTAATTTCGTTTCAGCATTTTGCGTTGATTCAATATAAATGTCGGTTAACTTTTCAAACTGTTGCCACCAAATATTATCGCCCTGCGTTAAAGAAATTAAATAATGAAGAATCTACATAAATGTGTGTATGGTTCTCGCATTGTGATAAAACAACGGTACCTAGAGCCATTGAACTTTGAATAACGTACGTTTCCACCCGAATATGGGCATCTGGAAACCCAAATTTCTTTATTATCTATTTTATATTTTGTAAAACTTTAAATAAATTTTTTATTAGGAAACTCAACGATTTCAAAGCGAGCAGTGGTAACACTGTACGAAAAAAGAAACATTTTTATAGGAAATTCTAAAGATATGCTCATTTTAAAATTATTTTGGGATACTGTTGTTGAGTTGAATTTTGTGGTTTAAGTGCAAAGAACATGATATTTAATAAATAAGGGTAACACACAAAAAGTTAAAAAAAAAGTCCCTTTGGGCGTAATATAAAATCTGAAAACTTTCAGATTTTTTTTTTCAAAATGTATCAAATGAATAGAATAATGATAGTTAAACATAACGTCACTTACACAGAACATAACGTCACTTACACATAACGTCACTTACAAAACATAACGTCACTTACACAGAATTAATCGCCGATTACATTAGACGTTAGTTGAAAGCGCAGATGTTATGGGATACCTCACGGTTATCCATAACTTGCGTTAAATCTCGCTGCTTGGCGACAGTTTCACGGTTGCCGGAGTATACGTAAGTACCGAAACTTATTACTTACATTGTTTTTGAACACGTTTCGATCACTAACAGTGACAGCAGAAATAACCGAAACTACTTTTCATTTTATACACTACCAACTGAAAATGTTTTAATGTTTTTATATTTTTATTAGCTTTTACCATAACGCCGTGATATTTTCTATCGTTACTAATAGTTTATTCCCGCATCTTTGATTAAGTCATCACGGATCCCCAGCGTTACGCGTACCACAAATTGCTAACCATTGCTTTGAAAGGAATTGAAAATTAAAAGTAAGAATTAAACTGATCAGTTGAATTCAGAACAAAAGCTTGCAATAAGGTATTAATTTTTATCCAACCAGTTATTTTACGTTAAGTAGTTTTACTATCATTCTCCCTTTCCGTTTTCCTGCCAGAATGCTAATTTTTATTTTGCGCGTATTGAAATGAGGTAGAAAGCAGCATTTAAAGGGAACCTTTAGATTGCTTAATTAGAGCGTGTTCCGCCTGCTGAAGACCACATTACTAGTTGCAATTCTACTATAGCAGCCTGTCTGCAGTGTTGTTTTAATCTTGCCATTAGTGCTTGTCACGCCCGTGTAGGTTTGAGCTAAGCTGGTATTAATCAGCTCTGCGTAGCCGTTAGCTAACTTAAGATTTGAATTTAAATTGGAATTTCTTATCTTTTGAGTTCTAAATAAAGGGGTCTTTTTCACCTTTCTTAAGTCCTGTTCCATCTTAAAAGAAGCTACAAGTCCTTACACGTCTATTCAAGGATTTGCTGCAAGTTATACGTAGTTGCAGACACAAACCCTACAAGCTTCTAAGCCAGTGATTCTCAACCTTTTCTTTGCCGTGGCACATTGTTAACGATTTCAAAATTTGGCGACACACACACAAAAAAAAAGATACACTACCTATAATACACTGTGTAAAATAGTTTATGACAATACTTTTGAATGCAAAATAAAATAATATGTACTACAAAAACAGCAGTACGTTTAATAAGGGATTCATTACAAGTTAATAATCTGAATACTTTTAATGAGGAATTTGGACTTGATACTTTTTGATAATTTCACTTATATTTGGTGGTAAAAATGACAATGCTACTGTCGTATCGTCTTCTACATTTAACAGTCTCGATCTTTTATTCGCTTTTATATTGGTTAATACTGAAAATCCGAATTCACGGAAATAAGATGTAGAAAATTGTAATAATATTTTTAATACTTGGCCATCATGGGGTAATCGCATCTAATGTTAATCCAAAATGAATTAATTGATTCTCCCCAATATTTTTAAATTAAATCTCGATGATTACAAAGCGAAATTAGTTCTTCCTTTTCATACAAAGTTAATTCAAATGCAGAAGTATTCGTTATCACAAATGGATTGCGAATCCCACCAAATGTTTTTATACCTAAATTTGAGAAATAATGAATAATTCTCTCCTCTAATGTTGCCAAGTGGTCAATAACAATTTTATGAATAGTTTTATTAAAATCTTTTGGGACTGACTCAAACTCTTCCAAATTGCCTTCCTGAGTTTTATTCTTCTATAAAATTATTTGTTTTTGGAATCCCATCAGTTTATCTGTTGAGTTTAATATATTTTCTTTCGCCCCTTGCATACTTGAATTTATGTTATTAAAAATAACAAAAATATCTGATAAGTAAGGTAATCTCCCATCTGCACCAATTAGAACTTCTCAACTTAAATTATATACTGAGCATGCGCGAAAATGCTCCGAATTGCACTTTTCACCAGAGCACCAAAATCGGCTTGGAACCATAATTGGCGCGCTTATTAATGTCTTAAAAACCGAATTTCGTCAATTCTCACGTGTACCGTATACTATGATTAAACCCGTTATAATTCTTACTATATACATTTCTAAAATTTGGCGGCACACTTTAAAAATTTGGCGGCACACAAAAGTGCAGCGGCACAGTGGTTGCGAATCACCGTTCCAGAGTCACTAGAGTTTTACTTTGAAGCCGAAGACGTGAAAAACGAACCATGTCCTCGCCAGGACTTAAACCTGGACCTTTCGAATACGCGCCGACTGTGCTAACAGTTACACCACGAAGACATGTATTCGGTGAGGGCATTGCTCATTTTTCACGTCTCCAGCTTCAAAAACAGTCTAATGACTGTATAGTGGCGCCCGAACTAAATGGTGGTGGATGATGATTCCTCACCAGCAGGATTTGACGACTGGATCCTCTAATCTTCAGCCGCCATTTAAAAAAGGGGGAAGTATATTAGATATTTTCTTCCTCCTTTCAGCATGCCTTCGTGGTGTAACGGTAGCACACTCGGTGCTTATTCGAGAGGTCCAGGTTCGCGTCCCGTCCAGGGCATTGCACATTTTTCATGTCCCCAGCATCGAAAAAAACCTAATGCTTCTACAAGCTTATACGAGTTATGAATGTGCATTGCAAATTAAAACTCATTATAAATACGATATAATAATGTATGATTAACAATTTAACAATGTGATTTAATGTAATAAAGTAACAATTAATATAATTGCCGCACAACATTAACATTACAATGTAATTATATGAGTAAGAGTATAACAGAGCAATAAATGGGAGTGCAACAGGGTGATTTTAATGGAGTGATAAGCAAGTATCGAATGTTGGAATAAAAATTAATGAAATCATTTTAACGTGTATTATTCTTAAATTTTCGGCTATTACCTTTAATATAAATAAAAAAAGCGCATAATATTCTCTAGAAAGCGCATAATATTCATAATAATCTTAAGTCAATAAAATTATTACGCTATAAGAACTCTCTTTTTTAATTTGGAATTAAACCCGCCACGCGTTAATTTATAAACAAGCTAAAATAATAAAACGCTACATTTAAACGTTTAGCTAGCAAATATTATCTCTAACAAATCCCGAGGAACAGTCAAATATGCACAAATATGTAACATTCGTAAAAAAAAAAATACTGCGAAAGCAAAGAAGTAGAAGAAATACGAGGCTTGGAAGAGAAAGAAAAAAATCGAATTAAAAAAACTGCTCTCCTAGGGCAAAGGGGGGAGACACTTTTATTCATTGGTCCTATGTAAACAAGTGGCGATGCTCAGCAATTAAAGCTTCTTCGTTTTAGGCGAAAGCAATTACATAGAAGGGAATAGTGCCCAAGGGTGGTAAGGGAAACTGTTGGGTGGGAGGAAGCCTATAGAGAAAAAATTCTCTTTTAATGAAGCTCAGTGTGGAAGGGGTTTTCCTTTTTTTTTTTCTGTAAGCGGAAAAAAATGAACTACTGAAATCCCAGCCAGTGGAAAGGTGATCGGGATGTAGTGGTCGTCTCCATATTGTAGATTTCTTGTTTGTAGGGGACTTTCAAACAACAATTCACTGAAGTATTAAATTTCTTCCGCGTTAAATAACTGAATAAAGACAAATTTTTTTTGTGAATGTTTGTAATTAGCCGAAAGACGCCTTAGACCCAAAGGGCAATTAGTCTCCCAAAACGGCGTTTTGCGTTGTTTCGCTTTCTGCTTTGGTTCACTTTTCAAACTGTTGCCACCAAATATTATCGCTATGCATTATATTTAAAGAACCTAAATTATAAAGAATCTGCATGAATGTTTGTCGCATTGTGAAAAAACGACGGTATCTATAGACATCACATTTTGAAAAACATAATCTTCCAATCGAACATAGGCACTCGGAAGCCCGAATTTTGAATTTCGAATTTGTTTTATTATCTATTTGAAATTTTGTAAAACTTTAACGAAATTTTGATTAAAAATCTCCATGACTTCAAAGCGAGCAATGGCAACACTCTATTTTTATCTCCAGCAAGTGAGACTGTGTATCGGAAATTCAAAAGATATGCTGTTTTACTGTTTTTAATATGGTTTTATTAAGTGCGAAAAACATGATATTTAATAAATAAAGGTAACACACAAAACGTAAAAAAAAAACGCCCTTTTGTGCGTAATATAAAATCTGAAAGTTATAAATTTTTTTTTAAATTTAATTTTTAAGCCGTATGTTTATGAAACATGTGTATGTTTGTAAAATATTACTACTCGGGAGGGTAATTATTTACCTCAAGTTAAATACTGTAAAAACCCCAAAATGACGTAGTTAAAAAAATTATAGGTATTAGAGGAATTTATTTTAATATTTAGATTGAGTATTTATCTATGTATCGTATACATTCGTTTCAATTATTTTTCTCTGCATTGTTTTACCTGTTTCTTTCAGAACATATTTCTTCTGCAGAGTTTAATTTCATCAAAGGAGTGCCGGAACCTTATTTGATGAAACACACTCATGTATGATGAACTCATATAGGATGAAGCACCCATGAAGAAAAGCAAATAAATAAAATTAGAAAAAAATATAAAAATCTGAAAGCTTTCAGATTTTACATTACGCCCAAAGGGGCGTTTTTTACGTTGTTCAAAATTGGATGGCTGTAGTTACCGTTGTTTTATCACAGTGCGAGAAATATACATGCAATTTATGCAGATTCTTCATTGTTTAATTTCTTTAAATATAACACAGGGCTCTAATATTTGGTGGCAACAATTTGAAAAGTTACCCGACATTTCCACGCAAAATGCCAAAACGAAAATAATAGTCCTTCTGTGCAAATTGGCCCTTTGGACTAAAGAATAAATAAAACAATGCATACAAAAATAAAAATTAAATAAATCGCAAAACTACAAACTTTCAACAATAATTAACTTTAAAAAGGAAATGAAATAAAATATGAAAGAGAAAGTAAACTATTAAGGCATAATTCACCGGAGATGAAAATTTCGAACAGCAGTCTTTGGTGTAAGATAAAATTGCTGCTTATTTGGGCTTCTGATTCATTTAAAGCCTTACTGATAAGTCCTTAAATATTTATTCCCTTTCCTAGAACATTTCGGAATGCCGTGTTTGTTCCAGAGGAGCTTAAAGTTTTTCCATGTATTTTGTTGTTTCGTACGAAAGTGACATTTATCTTCAAAGTAGCTAGTATCAATATTAATTTTAGTAACTGCTAAAAGAAATGCTTTTAGCTAGTAATGCTAAAAGAATTATCTGTTTACATTGCATTTCAGTTATACAGTGAAATACCAAAGCTCATCCATCTTATAAGGTATTTCTCCCGCTTTATTGGCATGCCTTCGTAGTGTAGTGGTCAGCACGTTCGACGAGTATTCGAGAGGTCCGTGGTTGGAATCCCGGCGAGGGCACTGCTCATTTTTCACATCATCTACGGCTTCGAAATAACCTAATGTATCTACAGTGAAGCGCGAATAAAAAAGGTGGTGGATGATGATTCTCCAACACCAAGATTTGGCGATTGGGTCCCCTGAACCCCAGTTGTATACCTTATACGTTATATAGTAGTATACCTTATATAGTAGTATACCTTATACCTTATGTAGTATACCTTATATACTACCCCCTTTTCTGCCTTATTGGCATGTCTTCATGGTGCAGTTTGTTAGCACGCATATTCGAGAGGTTCGTGGTTCGAATCCCGGCGAAGGCATTGCTCATTTTTCACATCTACTACTTCGAAATAACCTATTGTCTCTACAATCTTATTTAACGCCCTGCTTTACTGAGAATAGAATGAGTTGAAAATGGATAATGTATTAACTTGTTTATTCGTGAATTGATTGAATGAGAAATATATTTCTAATGAAATTCGAGGAAATAATTTAAAATGAAATGTTTGAAGAAAAAAAAAAAAAAAAAATGTGCATAATTTAATAGGCCTTACAGGAAAGTCATGCGGGGTCTATATCAGATTTTTTTTGTAACAGGGCCCATTTAATCGAGAATTTATTACTGGAAGCTTTTTGTGAATATCTCTTATGAATGCTTTTAGTGAAATGCTCTTTCGAATTCATCAGATGCGCGCCCCAGATGGTATAGTGGTTAGTAACGGTGGCTGCCGTACCGATGGTCCGGCGTCGAATGCGAAGAAGGCATGGATCTCTGCCATGTGTATAGCGTCTGTGGCGCAAGGGAGCACTCAAAATACATGGCGAGGCGAAAGTCCTGAGTGGTTAC